>CAUYLG010010190.1:0-13067 GCA_963573385.1 Cacajao melanocephalus | reverse complement strand
CCGGCTTGTTGGTGATGAAGTTTTTTCTGTTAGTTTTCCTTTGGCGGACGCCCCTTCCCCACAGAGCTTGGTCTTCCCGGGTTCAGCTGTGCTTACTGTGAAACTCTCAGTCCTCAGAGCTTCCAATTGCTGTTCTCCTTGCGGTGGTGGGACCAGCCGAGCTGACTCGAAGGGCGCCCAGTCGCGTATACTCTGCACTGAGAAGCGCTGCGCCGCGCCGGGGCGCCGGCAAAACAGCTGTGCAGGCCAAAAGAGTCGCGCTGGCGACACGTGCGGCTCCTCCGCCGGGAATGTCCCAGTTTCTGGGCCACAGAAATTCATCTAAAATTGCGGCGCCCACTCGCTTTCTGTGCTTTCACTGGGAGCTACAATCCTGGGCTGTTGTTAATCAGCCATTTTGGATCTCTCCGCCCGGTGATGAAGTTTTTTCTGTTTCTTAGTTTTCCTTTGGCGGACGCCCCTTCCCCGCACAGCTGGACCTTCCCCGTTTAGCTGTGCTTACTGTTAAACTCTCAGTCCAATTGCTGTTCTCCTTGTGGGGACGGGACCATCCGAGCCGGAGTCGTGCCGTATACTCTGCGCCGAGAAGCGCCGTGCTGGGGCGCCGGCAAAATAGCCGCGCTGGCCAAAAAAGTCGCGCTGGCGACCCGTGTGGCTCCTCCGCCGGGAATCTCCTAGTTTGTGGGCAACAAAAATTTGTCTGAAAGTGCGGCGTCCACTCGCTCTCTGCACTTTCACTGGGATCTACAATCCTGAGCTGTTGTTAATCGGCCATCTTGGATCTCTCTCCCATTTTTGTCATCTTAATTGTATCTCTGAATAAACATTAGATCACATTAAAGTTGAGTCAATATAGCCAGGATGTAGCCTTTATATCCTGAAGGATTACTTCATCTTTGGGCAAAATTATGTTTTTAAACATGGAATACACTTTGCATCTATGATCTCTGAATAATCAGAATGATATAACAGAATAGAAGGCCGAAAAGTGTAGGGCAAATAAAATTGCCAAAGAATTGGGTTAAGTCTTTATAAAAATGATTTTCTAACCTTTTCTATTCTGAAAAAGCTAAGTATAAATTGGAATCATTAACTTTTAGGTAAATGTAAATTCTTTCTCTAAATTTAATAACAGGGATTGAAAACTCCGTGAAACATTTTCATTTATGGACTTGCAAAGATCCTGAAAGAATGGATTTGGGTAAGTAAGTTGTAGTAACAATTCAATACAGTTTTCTGTCTTTCTTTAATACCTCTGTGAGATTCTTGACAAAATATGTGCCATTAATACAAGTTCAATTACTAGCTAAGCCTTTAAGTCAAATCCTAAACTAGCTAAGGCTTTGAACTCTAAGTCAAGGAAACTGAAAAAAATAATGTGTAGGGATGAGCAGTACAAAGAATCTCAGGTTTTTTTTTCCAAGTGTCACTCATACTAGTAGCTTTTCAAAATCATTGACTGGATGGGGGAAAAGAAAACACACACAAAAAAACAACAATCAGAGGCTCCTCCTAGATGTCTAGTAAAATGGAGAGCAGAGGCAAGAAAACAAACAAAGTAACCTAGAGAATAAAGAATGAGAGAGAGGAAACAAGAGAAAGAATGTAAAAGCAGTCCTTTCCCCATGGTGAAGCAGTTGTTCACTCTCACCACCTGGGTAGACCACGTGGACAACAGCAGGTCCAAAGTCAATATCTTTTCTATGGGCTCCAAAATAAAATCCCTTTGCTGTACAGAGAAAAAGTCAATGGAGATTGATAGTCTCATTCCATGTCAGAGAGTGATTTATAGACACATAGAATCATGAGATTGATCTAATATAAATTTTTTAAGAGATGGGATCTTACTATGTCACCCAGGAGACGAAAATTCAGTGGCACAATCATAGTTCACCACCGAATGAAACGCCTTGGCTCAAGAGATCCTCCCACCTCAGCCCGTGTAATAGTGGGGATTATAGGTGCACACACTATCACGCATGGTTTAACAAATATGATTTGTAGAGATGGGGGTCTTGCTATGTTGCCCAGACTGGTCTCAAAACATCAGGCTTTAAGTAATCCTCCCACCTTGGCCTCCCAGAGTGTTGGGATTATAGGCATAAGCCACTGTGCCTGGCCTTAAGATTAATTTCTTATGATTGCATTTTTGTTCAATGTTTTCTTCTTTCTGCTGACCATTTATCTAGCTCTTTGAGGCCCTCAGGTATAGGTTTGAAAATTTATTCTTTGTTGTGTAATAACTCACAAGCAAAGAAGATTCTTCATATCTAAGATTATTAAACTTTGTTAGCACAGGAACACTAGCAACAGCATAATTTATTATATCTGTACTTTTGTTTGCAAAGAAACATGCTGCGAACTCCTGCCCTGACTTGACTTAAGCTCATGCAAAAGAAAAATATACGCAAACTGCTTTCTACTTTTGTTTAGATGGCATTCTTAGAATAGAATGTATATGAAATTTGTAATGAAAGAACCTTACTCACTTCTGCTTAGCATTCTCTCATTGTTCATGCAATTTTCTATAAAATACAACCTAAATACATATTGTTTGAAATGGGCCTTCTGCATAGAGAGAATGTGATTTTCTTTAAGTGGCTTGTGAAAGCAGCATCAATTGCACACCAGTTCATTAGACAAACCAAACATCAGGGCTGTATTATACATTATTCACAAAGGGAGATCAATCAAATGCCTAATTCCTGAAAACGGGGCTTGAAACACCTTCAGAGGGCACCAGGGCATGCTAAATACAGTAGGAGTCACTTAATGACAGGGAATTATTCTGAGAAGTGTGTCCTTAGGTGATCTCATTTTTGTTTGAAGTTCAAGCATCACAGAAAGTACTTACACAAACCTACACAAACCTAGATGGTATAATCCACTAATTCTTAGGCTACAGGGTCTAGCCTATTGCTCCTAGGCTACAAATGTATAGAGCACATTACCGTTATTGTACTTAATATTGTGGGAAATTCTAACACTATGGTAAATATTTGTGTATGTAAACATATCTGAACATAGAAAAGGTACAGTAAAACTGAGGTATTGTAATCATATGGGACCACCATTGTATATGTGGTCCATTGTTACCCCTAATGTTGTCCTTTAGAGGCCTGTGACCTTATTGGGAAACTAGGTCACACCCAAAAGGGCAGACGCTGGAGACTTGGAAAAATATTTAAATAAATTAAAAGGAAATGTTTCAGGTAGAATCTTCTTAGGTCTGTCAATATGTAAATTTGCTAATTAGATCAATGAAAATTGAACTCGTGCCTTCTGTTACAAGGAGATTGTAACAATGAGTTAAACTGTTAATATGCAAATATACCAATTAGAGCCACAACATAGTACTATACACATTCTGTATGGGAGAGTTGAGAATAAGCAGGAAACAAAGGTTTTATTTATTGATTTATTTGCTGAGTGTATCTTTAACGAAGAATGTTTTTACCCTTCATAATTGGTAAAGCCTGTGGTCTTAAAGAATAGGAATTAACAGATCCCAAAGTCAGATGTTTAGCTTTCCTCCCAGTAGACCTTCCCAAATGATTTGGAAAGAGACCAACCCAAAGCTATTTGTCTCCTTTGTCCTTAGAGAATCTTGTATGGGTTTTGCCAAGTTTGGAAATGGGATAAAAAATGAAAGTGAAGAGATTCACCAGCTTTCTCTTCCCTGGAATACAAATACATGTACTGCTACTGCATGTGGAGTGCTGTGAGAAGAACCACCGCTGCCAGCCTCCATCTCCATGGCAATAGCAAGAGAGAAAAAGCATCTCTAAGGTAACCAGAAAATAAACAAAAATAAGATTTCTAGGTTAACATCCTGTTAATCAGAAGTGACTTCAGAAAAAAATAACTTTGAAAGACTATAGGTGGATTATGATAATTAACATTTTTACCATTAAACTACGATTGTCTTTTACAAGTCTTTTTCCTTTGCTCTCTTAAAATATTTCTAGTTCTCTTACTATCCTAACCTGTAAAGAACTTGAAATCCCCATCACCAAAGATTTATCCATTTTTTAAATATTTGGAGACTCTGAAGATCCACATAAATCACTGCCTTTCTTTTAAAGGTTAGCATGAATTATATTGTCAGATAAATTATCAATAAGAAATTAACACATTGAGATGAATCTAATTGAATCAATATAAATTTAAATCAAGGAGCAGACTCCCAACGTGACATTTTACCAGAGGGATACTTGTTACTAGACAAAAGAAGGTAGCACATAGGTGCAGGACATGGGGCATTACCAAAAAAAGGGCTGCTGGGGAGATGCCAAGGACTGTCTGTGTGGCAGATTGAGCCTTGAGGTACCTACATGATGCTGGTCTAGAGAGATAGGGATTTTTACATGCATAGTTTAAATGAAAGTTTCATATCAAACCATTGTAGATAAAAGGAGAGTTAAATTTGAATCACCTACCACATAGATTTACTAATTGGCTTATATTGACATGTAATTTATTTTCTTAAAAGATGTCTGTAGCAAATGCACCTATTTATTTTGTGAACATAATAGCTCTGTTTTATTCTGCCTCCTGAGTCTGATCCTGATAAATGCTGCACTGCTTCCTTTAGTCTCTAAAACAAAATGAATTATATACTCTCTACATTACTCTAAAGCAGAATTCTATAGCTTCAATTTTCTTTAAAGGGAAAGCCATTGGAAGGTAGGATTTTTGAATGTCTTATGCCAAATTCATTGTGAAGGATTTTGTTGTATAGTTATAATTTCAATAAGAAAGGGAGAAAGATTTAAAACATTTTAAAATGATTAGTTAATATTAGTTTATTAAGAGTATAATAAGTTATATATACCTCAGTGCATGAAATACAAATATATTTTTAAGGTAATCACTCAGACATATTTGTTATATACTCACAATTCCAAATAATATATTTTTTAAAACTAAATGTAATGTAAGACATAAAAATAGATTCTGTTTCAGTTATTTAGAAATTGGAAACTAGAGTATACCATGCCATCTGAACATCTGTGGCAGTATACTGAGGAGATGTGTTTAGCAGAAGCATCTTTTCAATCTGTTTTATTCTAAGACATATTCAAAGATATATTTTCTAGCCTTCTGTGTTTTTTTTTCCAAAATCACTTCTTAAATAATGGTTGGAAGTTGGATCTGCACTTATAACTTGTTAAATAAATTTCTGCTTTTGTTTCTTTGAAGTCAATACATTTTTAAAGAGAGAAAAAAATACCGTCCAGCAAATAGTTTGGGCTTTTGGGAAGTTAGGTAGGCTGTGAGAGCTTATTAAATAGCTGGTTTAGGCAGGGAGTCTTTGCTTCTGTGCAGACAGGAATGTTACATACTTAATGTGGACTCCAAATATTCATTAACACTTCCTCATATAATTATAATCTGCCATGCTGGACCTGCCTAATTGTATAGATTAATTCCTTTCTGGCCCTTACCTGTGAGTCAACATGTCAGTGACTAATTAGAGACTGTATATGTGGGTCAGGCATCAAGATGCCACTGTCCCAACATTAAGGTTATGTAGACTCCATCAGGGTATATGAACATGGAATATATGGGTGAGGGCTTTAAAGGGAATTATTAGCAGCAAGAAGTGAACAATATAGAAAGAGATGGTTCTGTGAGATAAGTTCTACTTGAATGTATATAAAGCAGAAATTAGCAATATAGTATTTATTACATGATTGAGATAACTCATCACTTTAAAACTTTTTATATACACTTCAAGTTATATAACTAAAAGAATACTCCAATACCATGGCATGGTATCAGGTGTTGCACATTCTGCATTTGGTTTTTCATTCATTAGTTCGCATATGCATCATTTAAAAAAACCCAAAGAAAACCTTACTAATTTAGTTTAATATATATATTATTCATGTGCCAGATCCTTTACTTATTTCACACTTATTTTGAGGTGATATCTATGTATCATGAACCTTATTAGATACTGAAATACAGAATTAATAATATACTTTTTGCTAACCATGAGAAACATAAAATCTAGTGTAAAAGAAACATATACATACATATATATTTCTTGCAAAGATATGTGTGTATATACATATGTAACTTTATATGTAAATCATAGGTATATATGTATGTGTATATATCCTTTAAACATATATGTGAATACGTGTAAATATATATGCACATATATAATATACAGTACAAAATGATGCATTATATGTGTATATACATATATATATTTTATATATACATAATATATATATATTTTTTTGAGACTGAGTCTCACTGTCGCCCAGGCTAGTGTGCAGTGGTGTGATCTCAGCTCACTGCAACCTCTGCCTCCCAGATTCAAGTGATTCCCCTGCCTCCTCCTCCAGAGTAGCTGGGACTACAGGTGCTCACCACCATGCCCAGCTAAGTTTTTGTATTTTAGTAGAGACGGAGTTTCGCCATGCTGGCCAGAATAGTCTCTATCTCCTCACCTTGTGATCCGCCTGCCTCGACCTCCCAAAGTGCTGGGATTACAGGCGTGAGCCACCATGCCTGGCCGATGCATTATATTATTTTTTCATAAAATCACTGAAATAGTTTTTCAAATTATGTGAAGCCCTGTCCAATAGGACTTTCTATAATTATGGAAATGTTCTATAATTGCTGATATATAATATGGTAGTCACTGGTCGCATGTAGCTGTGGAATACTTGAAATGTGACTAGAGTAACTGAGGAACTGAATATTTTATTAGACGTAATTTTCATTAATGTAAATGTATATAGCCACATGTGCTTTGTGGCTACCATGTTGGATGACACAGGACAAAGATAATGCACAGGGAAAAGACAGTGCCTTGGAGGAGCAAGGGGTGTATGATTTCAGCTGTTAGGAATGAGTGAAGTGTTTCCCAAGCAGATAATAATTTAACAAGGTGAGATACACCCCAGAAAGAGAACAATACGCTTTTATTTATTTTTTATTCATTTATTCCTTTAAAAAATTTAATAACTTTAATAACACCAAACTTCGTTAAAATTTTACAATGTACTAATCTTTCCTTTACAAGTGCCCTGTGAAACATACATTAATACTAACCAGTTTACAATGAGGAAACTGAGGTATGAAATAATTAATTCAAAACACAGCCAGTAGCAGCAGAGCCAGGATTTAAACTTAGGAAGTCTGGCACTAAAGCCCATATCTTAACCTTTGACCCACATTCTGTACTAGCCACAGAGGATACCAAGTACTTTCACTTGAAGATGCTACACTACCCTCTGTTACAAACCAGGAAATTCAGTTAATCTGCTCAATCAATGCATATTTTATGTTTTCTAAGTTCAGACCCTATTTCACGTCCTTGAAATAAAAAGGCAGATAAAACATAAACTTACTGCTCAAGGGCTTAGAGTCTTACTGAGGTAAAATTTATTGACCTACTAAGAGAAAACTGTTGCTGTGTCTGGGGATATTGTGAAGTACTCAGAAAAAGGAATCCGTGAGCAAAACTGCCGCAGCATACTGCATAGAGAGCTAGGAAAGGAGAAGCTCCTTGCAAACTAGGTAAATGGACCAGCTGAAAAAATGCAAAGATGGATACAATTATTGAAAAAAAAAATGGAACTGGAAAGCCATGAGCACAATCAATGAACTCCTATAAATAAATACCAAAGCTTATCAAGGGGAGAAACTTGGGGTCTGAGACCAGGTGAGAAAGTCATGGCAAGATCATAAGAGGATGCTGTATTGGGTGGGAGACACCAAAATTTTTAAGCAGAAGAGACATTTAAAGAAGCAGAGTTTAGAATTCTAGAAGAACTCTCAAAAAAGTACTTCACCCCATGGTAAAGAATAAACAAAAACACCATGACCTAAGAGACTATGGTGGCCTGCAGGGGCTTGGTGCCAAATCTCTACTCCTCTGCCCATGGCATCTGTTGCAGGAAAACAGAGTTCTAATTTTCTACTCATACAAATTCCCTGAAGTGATGAGGAGAATAGGAGGTCATCTTCTCCCTAAGGGACTCATAAAGCTCAAGATGAGAGTAATTTCCAGTGAATAACTAAATATTATATAATCATAGGAGACACATATCTTTGTTAACAAAGGAAACTCTATAAACTCAAATATATATCCGATGTGGGTTAATTTAAAATATTTACCCTTAGTAGCTTCAAGACTGAACTGAAAGTGCATCATTATTCATTGTCTAAGACAATAAAGTCAACAACAGTTTCAATGCTGTGCTATTCATTTCTGCACAGTGAAGTGGTAGGAAGGAGCCCATTTTATCAGGAATGAAGCAACCTTTCCAGCCATGCATTCCATAACATCAGGGACATTATGAGGTACTTAGAAATGCATTGTTAGGCAATTTTGTTGTTGTACAACAGCATAGAGTGTACTTACACAAACCTAGATGGTATATCTAGCCTCTTATGTACGTACTTTATATGACACAGCCTATTCCTCTTAGGCTACAACTGTGTACATCGTATTACTGTACTGAATAGTGTAGGCAATTGTAACACAATGGAAAGTATCTGTATATCTAAACATAACTAAACACAGACAGAGCACAATAAAAGTATGATATTATAATTTTACGGAACCATCATCATATATGAAGTCTCTTGTTGACCATGATGTCCTTATGTGGCACATGATTATATTTTGGTTTAGAAACTCACATATTTGTTATGCCACCTGGAGAAGATAACTTAACTCTTGGGTCTGTCTTTCAACATTTCAAATGAGGTCAATGACCCTTGATTGATTTACCTTGTGCAATAACTTTAAATATGAAATATTTAGCAGATAATGAATGAGATGTACAAAAATAAATGTGATATTACATAATATCCACATATTAGACTATTTTTACATATAACCACAACCAACAAAATTAGGGAGAGGTCTTTCTTGTTTTCAATTAGTTTTATTTTATTTTTTTAGGATATCTGATGAATTTCAAATTACTTTTTATCGGGAGCCCAATTGTTGGACAACATCTTGAGGGCGTCAAAGTCTGTTCACTTTAACTCCTCATCTTTTTCAAAAAGATTAGTAAAAATATTTCCCCACTGGGAATCTAGTGGGATATTTTTTCAGATCATTAATTTTATCTACTACTCATGGAGCTAGGAAATAGTTCAATGTGCTTGAAGTAGTCTTACAAACAGAACTAGGTACTCTTCTATTAATAGAAATTAACATTTTATGGTGTTAGCCTTTGTGTTATGTCAAGTCAATTTTTGTGATAGCCTGTACATGACTTTCTGTCTGTACAGTCATGCATCACTTAACGATACATTCTGAGAAATGTGTCGTTAAGTGATTTTGTCATTGTGCAATATTATAGAGGGTACTGATACAAACCTAGATGATATAGCCTACTATACAGCTGGGCTATATGGTGTAGCTCATTGCTTCTAGGCTATAAAACTGTACCACATGCGATGTACTGAATACTGTAGACAGTTGTAACACAGTGGTATTTATGTATCTAAACATATCAAAACATAGAAAAAGTAAAGATACAATTTCATAATCTTAGTTATGTAAGATTATATCTATATAATCTGTATCTTGTGTATGTGGTTCAGCAAACAACAACAAAAAATTATTTCTCACAGTTCTGGAGACAGAGAAGTCTAATATCAAGGCGCCAGCAGGTCTGATGTCTGGCGAGGCATGTTTCCTCACAAGAAACAAGATGGCGCCTTCTCATTCTTTCCTCATGCAGTGGAGAGGGTAATGCAATCTCTGGGGCCTTTTTTTTTAAGGCCACTAATACAATTCTAATGCCTTCCCAGGCATTTCACCTCTTAAAATAATTATATTTGTTATTAGGTTTCAATATATGAATTTTGGGGGACACAAATATTCATACCATAGCAATGGTGACTCTAGTTCATAGGAAAAAAATGAATGAATAGGATTATTTCTTGAATAGCAATAAACAACAGCTAGAAATATAATAATTATACCACAAATACTATAATATTATAATATATATACCATGAATATGAACTATACTGTAAATACTACAATATAATGTATTATTTTAAAACTTATATATTGTTTCATAACTCTTGTAGAATACTCTCACAATGGTATTATGAGCAGCTGCCAACTTGCCACAGACAGTGGTCACTGGAATAATTTCCTCCTGATCACAACAAATCACCAGCCTCCCCTTAGTATAGATGTTCCTTGACTTACCTTGAGGCTATGTCCTGATAAACCCATTGTAACTTAAAAATATTGTAAATCAAGAGTGTGTTTTTCACTTACCAATATTGTAAACTTAAAATGGGTTTATCTAGACATAACCATTTCATAATCAGAGTAGCTTACTGAATGCCTTTCACTTTTGTACCATTGTAAAATCAAAAACTCCTTAAGTTGAATCATCTGTATTTCAAAGATCTGTATTATAGACTAGTTTTCTTCCAAAATAAGATTTATTCAAGTGTTTCCTATTAAAATGTCAGTAAGTACAGAATAAGGAAATCTTTAGCAGCCACTAATACCCCAAAAAAGCTCGCATCTAAGCAATCCAATTTTATGCCTTTCAGAAATGGGTGGACTCAGGATGGTTTTATCATCAGCTGTTTTGTTTTGCTGTCTTCTTGTAAGTAGAGATAGAAGAGAAAGGCCTGAAGTGCACTTATAGTAGTGCTATTCAAAGCAGGGTTATACATTTCAGAACCCACAGGACAAATTCCAAACTGGAAAGTAAAAGGAAACCTTCCCTAGAAACCTCTTTCCCCAGATATCCAAAAAAGGACAGACATTATTTCAGCTGCCTAGGGAAGGACTACCTGATAACCTAGATTTGATTCTTTAGGAAAATTCTCTAGAATCTGACTCTTTCTAGTCCTGTCAAGGCCTATGAAATATATAAGCTGTTGAGATTGGAAGCCCTAGATATTCCAAAGACTGTATAAGGACAAGAGTGAGCTGATGGGCAGACACCATGGCTTGGCAATGTGAGAAACAAGGAAAGCAACAGGAAGCAGATGGAAAACCGTGAGATATATCTTCTATCTCATATACTTTGCGACTGTGAATACATAGTTCTTTGGGAATGGTGACTATCTAAGCAGGGTGTAATCTTCCCTTACCACAGCATATTTTCCTCTGGTCAGCTGGTAGATCTTCTGCCGTATATGAAGGATGCTATTTTTGGGTTACAGGGACCAAACAGAATTACTTGGCATAGGGTTTCTTAAAACTGTTTCTCCATAACATTAGTAAAGTTTAGATAAGGATCAGGCTACCAGGAATAAAGTTAGGGAACATCTGGATTAATATAGCTCTACTACAGGAGTTCTAAGAGGCTATAATATTTAAAACATTGGGCTTATTGTGAGTCTCAAAAGGAGCATGTAGTAGGGCATATCTAATACATTTAGGAATAGAAACAATTTTTTTCAGAGACGCTTCGTGAATAATGACCCATACCTTCTCCGTACCAACAACCTTCAATGAGGGCATATCTGAAGTATTCCCTTTTCTGTACTATATAGCTCCTACTCTTTCAGCCTTGGGTTTCTACAAAAATGCAGTTGATGGTGGCTGACCTGTTTTTATAGCAACCTTTGAATTAATAGCCTTTACTTGTTCTCATTTGGTTGGTCTTCATGCATTTCCACAGTCATCATGGAGAACCCACTGAGACCCAGTCTGCACTGTCCATCATGGGCCTCTGCCAGATGCAGTACTCACAGAGGCACCTCATGCCTTGCTGCTCACAGCTTATGGAGCCCATGATTACATGATTTTTTGATTGGTACACAGAGGACTTCAGATAAAATCCTGAATCAAAATTTTTTCACTGAAAGTTTATTTTGCCAAAGAAATGAGCAACTTGATAAAATTAAAGAACAAACTAGATCCATTCACCTAGTAAATCCTTCCTGTCCTTGCCCTCCAAGTGTTTCCCTACATTGAGCTCTTCCCTATTCTCTTGTATCCTTCTGATCTCTCTCTTTGATAATTCTGTCTATCCCCTTCTCCTCTTTCTCTTGTCCAGACCAGCTGCCATTTTTCAAGAACTACCTTAAAACCCCAAATTGGCAGTTTCCTCTAAAAATGTATCCCTCTCATGAGCCAGGAATATAGGCAACTATAGAATGTAAACTGTAGACCTGAGCTAAATTAAAAGCTATAATGAAAGATTTATCTAAATCCAAACAAGTCCAGCAAACATTCGCAGAATAATTTATTTTGAGAATTCTAAATATACAAACCTATGTAAACTTGTACAAATGTTGGTTAGAACCTTAGATGCTAAATTCTCAATGGCAAAATGTGATTGGACTGATCCAGAAAACGGACTACAATACTTTGCTTTCTATGGTAAATTTTAGGGTAAAAATTACAAGGACACAAGAGTAGATCAAAGCCTCCTAAAAACTATACCTGAATCATTTCCAATACAAATTAACTGGATCATAATTCAATAACACAAACAAAAATATGAAACTGTAGATTTTTTAATAGACTAGAATAATTTCTGAGAACAGTTGGAAGTTAAAGAAGGTGTTAATTTATTAGCAGTCATTTTATCTCTTACTGATAATGGAGTTAAAACTAAAATTGCAGACCTAATTAAAACACAGAAATTACAATCAGGAACAGCCCCTTTAGCTGAACTGCAACCCCTTTCAGAGCATTTTGAAAGGACTTTATACTATGAAAATATCACACGTACTCCCAAAATATGTACAAATATTATGTATCCAGAAAAGAAACTGAAAAAGGACAAGAAAAAGGGACAGAACTCAGAGTAAAGCTGTGCCTCTGCAGATCAAACACCTGAGTGGGCTACTTCCCAACCAACTGCCTACTGAAAAGGACACTTGTAGATATTTTAAATAGAAAAGGCATAGGGAAAAAAATTGTTCCATTTCATGAAATAAAAACCAAAACATAGAAATCTCTTAATTCAAATCAATGAGTATTTTCCAAGGATGGAAAAAATATCCAATATTCTGCCATCTCCTTAAATATTCAAGGTGAATTAACTTTAAATATGGATGTTTACCCTTATCAGTTCCTGGTAGGTATAAGTGCTATCCTT
>CAUYLG010010188.1:0-96195 GCA_963573385.1 Cacajao melanocephalus | reverse complement strand
CGTAATCCCAGCACTTTGGGAGGATGAGATGGGCAGATCACGAGGTCAAGACCATCCTGGCCAACATGGTGAAACCCCGTCTCTACTAAAAATACAAAAATTAGCTGGGTGTGGTGGCGCACGCCTGTAGTCCCAGCTACTCGGGAGGCTGAGGCAGGACAATTCCTCAAATCCGGGAGGCGGAGGTTGCAGTGAGCCAAGATTGCGCCACTGCACTCCAGCCTGGTGCCTGGTGATGGAGTGAGACTCTGTCTCAAAAAAAAAAAAAAAAAAATTAGAGAATTCATATAAGGCAGCGGTTCCCAAATTGGCCTATACTTTGGAATCACTGGGAGCTCCCTGTCTCTAGAGATTGTGGTTTAATTGCCCTACAGTATGGCCTGGAATCTGGAATTTTCAAAAGATCCTCAGGTAACTCTAACACACAGGCAAGTTAAGAAACTTCTGATATAAGGAACACAAGCCAAGATACAGCATTATGTCAGGAAGAAATCAGATAATAGCCATCATCAGAGTTAGGGACTGCCGGGTGAAACCATGAGATCGAGGACAGAAATTGAGGACATCTAGATTCAAAAGTGGATCCAGGAATAGAAGCCAGTGAAGGAGGATAAGGCATAAGAAGAAGGACGGAGAAAAAGTAGAGAAAAATGTCATAAAAGCCCAAAGAAACATTTTCCAGATAATAGTCCGCAACCTAAAAAATAATAGGAAGGAGCTGTGGCATAGAGACTTAAAAGAAGCTAGTGGATTTGGAAATCGGTAGGCTACTGGGGATCTCGGCCAAGAGCATTTTCAGCAGAGGGGTGAAAGCAAGAACTAGACTGATAACATTCAGTTCAGGAATGTGGAGGAAGTAAAGAATTAAACATGAAAAATGTTCTTTCAGCAAGTCAGACAAATAAAGGAAAGGATACTTTATTTGTAGTTTTAGCCAGGGGCAGTATCCTAAAAAAAGTGATGTGAATTAAATTGGGGGAGAGAACAATGAGGTTAATATCCCAGGGAAAGGACATAGCGGATAAGAGATAATGAGTCAGGTTCAGGAGACGGGTTTGCTAGGGCTATGTCTGGTAGTCAGTTGATGAAGGAAGAAAATGGAAAATTAGTTTTGATGTGAGTATCATATAATATTAGAGCAGAAGGAAGTACTATAAATTTAGAAATCTGCATTTTACTCATTCAAAAAAAAATTATCTACCCCAAGCCTAGGTAGTTATAATACTTACCCATGATTATTCAATGGTATAGCCAAGACTTGTGAATATAGTTTAGAGTAGGGTGACCATATAATTTATTAGCCACACATGAACACTTTTGAGACTGTTAAAATGCTAAACTGAACAGGAAGCTAGAACAGCAGTTATAAAACCTGGACATATGCTTATCTTGCTTATGAGGAAGCAGAAATGTGCTTAGAGGACTAGTGAAGGCAAATTTGGTCTTTACATCCCTTTTTAATAGATGCATTTATATATCATCATGATAATACAGAATACTGTATTCTTTGTGTTTCACCTTCTCCCAATCTAGGAGAGTATTCTTTATACATTAGACTCACAATAAGTTCTCTGATCATTTCTCTATTCATCAGCTCTATAATTATTTTAAAAATTTAAAAGCTTTACCAGCATTCTGACTTTTCACTCATAAAAGCTCATTTTATTTTAAGCAAGGAAGAGCCATCTGAGTGCTATTCATAGCAGACAGCATAACCTACATCCCCATTTGGGGGTACAGCCAAATATTGATTGCTGACATCCCGGTGATTATCATTTTTCCCAAAGCTTTAGTGTTCCTGCTGAAAGCAGTGCTCTCTAGAGACCAACCTTTCAGACATAATAAAAAGTGAAATAGCCATGCTTTTGCCCAAAGATTTCAGACAAACACTCAGCATTTCTAAAGGCTTCAAAATACCATAAAAATTGGCTACAACCATGTGATCTTACACTTGGAGCACAAGTTAATCTTGTATGAAGAACTGCAATACAGAGTATTTAGTCCATTATTTTCATTACAGATGCTAAAGTATTCCTCTAGCATCATAGATACCATAAGAAAATGTATTCTGTCAGGGACTGCACCAGCTCACAGGATTACATGAATGACGATAAATCAGTGACAAGGAGTTGTGATTTCAAGTGACCTCAAACTTAAGCTGCTATAATAAACAGAATATCACCATGGTTAGAGTTCCACAGTTTGTTAAAGTACAGAAAACTTTTTTTTTTTTTTGTAAATGACAGCATTGTTCATCACTGTCAGTAATCCCCAGCATAGAGGAGACATTAGACATCTAGCCACTCAGTTTCAGAGATGGTCCAGTGAGTCATATATATCAGACGATGCTCTGATTTGTGTCTTCTTGGAGAATTTGGAATATAATGGGGTTATATTCAGAGTGGGTTTTTGTTTGTTTTTTTTTATTTTGCTTTGGTTTTTAGTTTTATAAAAGACAATAACAAAGTATTTTACATGTTTTTTCTAAGAACTAAGCCATAGTATTTAAAATTATTGTCTTCTATAGAGATCAGCACACTTTATATCTTATGTAATTTATATTAAGCACATATACATGCATATACAGAGACAGAGAGAGACAGAGAAATCTATATTTATTTCATGGTATACAGGCTGTGAGAGGAAAGCTTTTTCTGTGATAGGCCCTTTTCTCCCATCAGCTGTTTCTCATCTATCATGACTTCTTTATCTAGGGGCCGTGGAGGTGCCGTTCCTCCTCCCCCACCACCTGGACGAGGTGTTCTCACCCCTCGGGGAAGCACTGTAACCCGTGGAGCCCTTCCAGTGCCGCCTGTAGCAAGAGGTGTCCCCACTCCTCGAGCCCGGGGGGCACCAACAGTGCCAGGATACAGGGCACCCCCTCCTCCAGCCCACGAAGCTTATGAAGAATACGTAAGTACTCTCAAGAAATAAGTTGTAAGGATGAGTTAAATTGATTAGTTAACATGCTATGTCTCAAACCATTCATATACCGTGAACATATCAGGTAATGTTTACTGCAAAAAACAAATGTCATTTGTAAGAAAGTTTAAGCAGTGCATTTAAATGAGAACATTTTGAGGAAAGGTTTCATTTTACAGGTGTCTTCAATGTTGGTGCTAGTTAAAGAGCTTGTATTTTAATAACCAAACTATCTTGAGGTTTTTTTATCCTTAGGAAGTTTGATCAGATTTCAAATGGGAAATAATTATAAACAAAAGATGAATTGCCATATATTCAGTGATTTCTAGAACTTCATAAAGATTAGCGTAAAACTCAGAACTATTTGACAAATGTAATATCATAATATTATAAACTATGGTAATAATGTAGCCCATGTGGCAGGTCTTTCGTTTATATATCCTGACTCTTTCTTTCACCGTATTAAAGGTGTGGATTGGCATAAAGAATTCAAAAAAATATACAATGAACAGACAAAATGCAGTGTTTCCAAGCATCCCCCTCCCTTCCTGTCTACAGTCTCTTTTGGTCGGCTAATGTATCTAAACAGCTTTTGAGCTTTAGTTCTGATTGCTGGTATTCCACTAATTACATTGTGGTCTTTGTGTCCATTTCTCCAACTAGTTTGTGAAACTTGAAAAGGGAAAATTTACTAATAGTATAACCATAGGAAGTCTTCTGTAAATGTTTAATTTAACTGAGGCAAGCCAGATTGTTCTACTATGAAAAAGATTTCTTTTGCCTTTAACCTCTCCAGCATGTCCATCTCCTGATCTAGGTGTTTGTTTCATTCAACTTTCCATAAACATGCTATCTTCGTCAATGTCTTATGTAAATTATTGCTCATTAAATATGAACTCCTCAACTACAGTTACTGTCACATACTGGGCACTCAAAACATATGGACTGGTTAATAATCAAAACTTAATTATAAGATGAAGTGAACATAGTTTATGTGTATTTCTAAGAATAGATTCTTAGCATATATTCATTTTTAGGAATAATGTTAACGCTTAAATATGAAACATTGACAAATATCTGTAAGAGTGAAGAAAAATTAACGAAAAATTCACTTCTAGTGAAACAGGTAAAACGTATCTGTATAAAATGTATCTAAAGCATCTTTACTACATCAAGTATCAATATTTAAAACCTTGGACAATCTTAAAATTGCAAAACCAGAAACAGAAAACATATTCTACTCTGCAAACAAACCCACAAGTTAAAAAAACTCAGGGACTATGCCTGGTTCTGCCATCTCTTGCCAGAGACACAGTATGTGCAAAATAAGCACTTGTTTAAATGAATTAAAAATCCACAACAAGGGTGGTAGGATCACTTTTTTATCTTTAAGGAACTATTTAGCTCCACAGTCTTTATGTATATTGTCACTGTGGTGTTTTCATCCTCCAAATAGAGGCTTTAACAGATCAGTTTTTAAAAATTAAGCGAGAAAAGCTTTTCAGGTAATGGTAGTTAACATTGTTATTGATAGAAGAATTGACACAGCATATATGGTACTATGAAAGAGAAGTTTGCCAAACAGTTGTAGCCTTTCATGTGCATTTCAGTCTATGGTGTATACATCACTAGAGTATGAATCAAATCAACAAAGCATAAAGAGCTTATGGAAATGTGAGTGAAAGGGTTATATTCTTAATGGGAAAATTTAAGAGGTAAGGATGTTCCTTAGAAAAGATAACAGAAAATAGTACAATATTAAATATTAAGTAATCGGAAAATTTTACTTAGAATTTGAAGTACCCACTTGATTTTATTTATTTACTCATTCACTGAGCTTCCATCTTATTTTAGGTATTTTGTGAAGGGCCTGGAGACATACCTGTGAACAAATCAAACCACATGTCTGCTTTCATAAAGCTTACGTTGTAGTGGGAAGAGACAGAAAAAAACATATGTAAATAAATGAATGAAAGTTAGTGAGGTAGAGTAAGTGCTCTGGGGAGAGATGAGGAGGGTCCACTAACAGGCAGTTAGGGAAGGTCTCTTTGAGCAAACGCCTAAATGAACTGAGGGTCTTGGGCAAGTGGCTGCCTCTGTAAACAACATCCCTAGCAGAGGAAACTGCAAGCATAAATGCTCTTGAGTGAAACCTGTTTGAAATATTTGGGGATCAGCACAGAGGACATTAAAGCTGGAGCAGAATGTGTGAGGGGGAGGTAGCAAATAAATTCGGGGCAGTGGACAGGCCCATTCATGGTGCTGCTGGAGGGTGTGGAGGAGGAAAATGGCATGATTAGATTTATATTTTAAAAGGTTTATTCTGCCTACATCATGGATAATAGAACATGAGGGTTGAGATAGGCACACAGGTGGAAACAGGAAGACTGTTAACTGGTTGCAGTGCCCCCCACCCACCCCATGAAAGGATGATGGAAGGGATGAGAGGAGGGTCGGTTCTAAGTGTACTGCAAAAATCACCCGTTAAGATTTGGTCATGGAAATATGTGGACGTGTGAAAGAGAGAGGAGTAAAGGAATGTTTTTATGAGGTGAAGGTGATTAGACTGAACGACTGGGCAAAATTGAGACACTGTTTATTGAAATGAAGATACCACAGGGAAGTTGAAGGGTTCAGTCTGAGATTCTTGAGTGTCCCTGGGTGGACAGGATGTGGCATTTTGAAAGAGACAACAGCATCTCAGGGTTTAAACTCTAGCTGTGTCACTCCCTGTGTGATTTTATAAACACTCTGAGGTTTGGATTTCTTTTCTATATGATGGAAATAATCATTTCAGCCTCTCAAGATTCTACTGAAGATTAAAAACAAATGTTCATAATCACTTATAAGCATGCATAAATACCTAGAATATTGTTGATATTCAGTAAGAGGTAACTATTACATAAATTGTATCATATATAATATTTAATTTTTTTCTTGGGATAAATTATGGACCCTTTGAAGTTATAGACATTTATAATCTATTTTTTGTGAATCACGTATTATTGATTGCAAAAAAGCAGAAGCACTTTGAACTTCATTTAGTAGAATTTTTAAAAACTGGCATTGGGGGAAGTATCGTATGAATATAGGTTCATAAAATCCTGCAATAGGAATGTCATCTGGGCTTAGGAAAGGTCTATACCAAGGAACCAGAAAATCATAAGGAATCTTTCTTCTTGTCTCATCTCTGTTTTCTCTGCGTATGTGTTTCCATTCCATTTAATCTACATACTGGATTTTTTTGGCTTCTTTGACAATATGACTTACATATAGTAAACTATCTCCTCCCGTGGCTGCCATGTTTTTATGTCCAGCTCTAGTCACCAACAGATACTAGCCTCTCCGTTCTGTTCCACATCCGCAGGTGAGAAAATGGTATTCAGCCAGGCTTGTCAGGTGTCTAGCACCAGTCAGTCACCTCTGACTATAGGGAGAAATTCCCTTGAAATTAGGTCTGAGATCCACCACTCATCAGCCACCAATGGTGAAGGGAGGGGAGAAATTTGCATAATATAAACATAGTTCTTGGGGACCTAGCCCCAAGGACAATATGGGGAGACACTAAGTTTTAGAGAGGAAAAAGTACTAAGAGCTTGGCAGACATCCCAAAATATACCTAGGGGAACATACTATTGATAATAGTAAAAAGTATATGGATATATCTTTGAAAAACTTTTTATAGCATATTTTATTAAAACCTGTCCTGTATTATATTTTCATTAATTTTTTTTTTCTAAAAACAGTTTAATGAGTAAAGTTTAATACATGGCTGACAGGCTGCTGACTGCAATCTTTGAAATCCTTAGTACCCAACCCAGATTAGCACTCAAGAGCTGCTACTCTCTGCTCTAATTTTAGACTATCGATTCCTCTGCAAGGGGTAAGAAAAACAAAACTTTAAGCGTTTCAATAACAAAATAATAGCAACATGCTGAGTTGATGGTGAAAATCTCAAAGGAGTTCTTAACTTTCAGATAAAATTTCTTAGAAAAGCCTCCTTTTATTATAAATCACACTGAGTCAATTCGCTCTTCAGACGACTTTCACCCCTGCTGCGCCTCAGCGTTAAATTTCTGACCACATTGAATGTATTTAGGTAATCAGATCCACTCCTTGCAGCTGGCCTGACAAGAAACAGCTTACTGTAATTGATATTGCTGTTTAAAACCATCATTAGTGTTAGCTGAGTCTAAAAAAAAATTTGAATTTTAGTTTGTTACACATCCTAACCCAGACTTTAAATATTTTAAAGTTTTTTTTAATTGACCTTCTGCTCAGACAAGTACATTTACATTTTATAGATCCATCATCATGATTGAAGTAGATTTGGAGAATCAAAAAGAATATTTCAACAAAAACTCCCATATGACAAAATATTGAGCATTGTCTGCTTTACCAGTGGATAATATGTTAAAAGACAATAAACTAAAACTAAAACTTTTGAATACCTCCTAGGTTCTAGTCACACTGTATATTAACTCACTTAATCTCATGATAATACTATCAACCAGTTTTAGATTTTACTATTTTAGTAGGTGAAGAAACTGAAGTCTGGAATTGAGAGTTGCATCCACTTTTCTGTCTACAGCCTCTGTATGTGATACATTGTATTTCCTCTTGGTAAAGAACCATAGTGTCCTATACAGTACTTACCTCGCAGAGAACTCATACACTCTCACACAGATCACTTGAACTTCATACTCCCATCTAGACCACTAGCCAGTGTTTTAGTCCCCTCAGCAATACCTAGGATATCTCCCAGTATTTGTACCTGCATGAAAACATCCAACTATGGAGAACTCAATACCTCCCGAAACTAAGTGCTGGAAATATAAAACTAAGTGGTTAAGGAGAAACTGTCTCTACTCTAAAACGCTATGCCATCTAGTGGTAGAGAGAGCGTTAGTCCAACAATTAACAGATGTATTTGCTATACAGGGCTCTTATCTTACTCTAACCTCTATTAGAAATCATTTCCTATTATCTTCTCTCACAAGATTTTATACATCCTAAAGGCATTGCTTCTTAAATTTGCCTTAGTTTTGCAGTTCTAAGTGAAGTGCTTTGAACTGAACCTACTTATGATATTTTGGGGAAAAGGTTATACATATGCACACTAACACATATGTAAACATAAATAATGACAGTAGAACACAGCATATATTAAGTACCAAATAGAAACTATACATGCTCCTGTAAAGGGAATTATCACTGATGGCTATATGGCTGTTTTAGAAAAACTCTAAGAGGGTAAGAAAAACAACTGCAAGCAGACCACAAGGATAATAGGTGTAACAATTAGAAGTAGAGAGAAGAGGGAGAAAACTCCGTGCAGAAGGAATGGTAAGACCAAACACAAGACAAGGAACCTTTCAAAGCAAGTCTAAAGAATCTGGAAGAACAATTTGGTGAAATAGAGTTTCTTTAAGATAGCAGGGAAATAATGGAGAGAAACATGGAGAAGAGTTACATATAACCTGAAGGCTGAGGTTGTAACTTCACTTATAACAAAATGCCACCTGAAGATTCATAGTAGAAGGTAACCCGAAGTTTTGGGGAATTTTCTAATTCTCTGTCTGGGGAGGATTAAAGAAGATGATGGAGAAAGGAGAAGATTTAGGGAATGAACAATAGTGAGACTTAATGAGATGTGGCCCTAGCTATGAGGACAGGGATGGGATTAGAAGTATTCAGGCCAAAGGTAAAGCTAAGGTAAAAACCACAGGGTTTGATGGCAAATGGACTTGGGAGGAGTAAGACAAAGCAGGAAAGCCTTGCTCAATGGTATCTTTGTACGTGGCAGTGGGTAAACGAAGAGGCAAAGGAAGGAAGGCTGTAGTGAGAAGTGAAGCAGTGACTTGGACGCTAAAGAAGCTCTTCTCCAGTGCAATGGGAGGGGCTTATAAATGTGTTTACATGGTCATCTCTCTTTGTTGCAAAAGTAAGGTATTTTACCTGCAATCCATTGAACCATCCTCACCTGTCACACTGCTGTTTGGTTCAAATAGTGGTAGAGTGAGCATGACGATCTGTGAAGAAGAGTTCATTAGAAATTTTAGTTGGATTTAGAGGAATGTTTTGTTTGCATTATTTAGATACTGCTGCTGTTCTATTATGCAAATATTTCCAGGAATACTCCTACCATCTCACATGGTGTTGTGACACAGGTATTCACAGACAGAGATGTTACTGCCGTTCAATGGTGAACTACAGCACTGATGCGGAAAGGATGTGGTCAGTGGAGGAGAAATAAGGTTTGAATTGTATTGGGCCAGATTATGCTCTGCGGAAAACTCTTATGTATCATTCACCTCAGCTATGAAAAGGAATTGACAGAAGTGTCCCCAAATGTCAGAACAATGATAATGGCTGTAACATAACCAGCAATGAGTTGTGAAAAAGAAATACACTTTTTTTTTTTAAATTTTATTATACTCTAAGTTCTGGGGTACAAGTGCAGAATGTGCAGGTTTGTTACATGGATATACGCATGCCGTGGTGGTTTGCTGCACCCATCAACCCATAATCTACATTAGTTAGTTCTCCTAATGCTATCTCTCCCCTAGCCCACCCCCCCCCCACAGACCTCGGTGTGTGATGTTCCCCTCCCTGTGTCCATGTGTTCTCATTGTTCAACTCTCACTTATGAGTGAGAACATGCGGTGTTTGGTTTTCTGTTCTTGTGATAGTTTGCTGAGAACGATGGTTTCCAGCTTCATCCATGTCCCTGCAAAGGTCATGAATTCATCGTTTTTTATAAAATACACTTTTTAAAACTATTGATAACAACTCTTTTTTTCTATCAACCAGCTAGAGAAAAAAGTCCTTAATTTTCTCTCCTCTCTATAGAAAATATTTTCAAAATCATTGTCATATTAGATGATCAAAACTTAGACCTCCAAAAAGCATAGGGATTTGTTGACTAACAAAACAGAAATTCTGTATTGTTTTCTTGATTTTGTGATGTTGATAATATTTCCAAGTTTAGAAAATGTACAGTTGTTTGTTATTGCTTTTCTCATTCGAAATAGATATTCACTTTCCTGCCAACTGTGTATTCATATTTTTTAAATCTTTTTCTTAAGAAATGCAAAATTATATGATTTTGAGGCCACACAAACTTTGCATCTCATCCTGAAGAGGAAGATAATGGCAACATTTGTAGGAAAATATGTATCTGTATGAGGGACAGGTCAGGGAAAGATTATTTAAAGAAAACTTGACTGTGTAACCTTAGTTTCTTTCTGATACTAAAAGTCTGTTCTGTGCTTAGCTAGAACTAAGTTAGAGTTATTAATAAGTATGCTATTCCTTGTGGAACTGCTGTCCTTTTAACAAAGGTTACATGGAAGAATTAAATGTGCGGGTAAAGGCATACAGCTTCTGGAAGTATCTGTCAGAACCTTTCACTCTATGGAAACACACTGACAACATAAAAATCTGCTTATATAAGCACTCCCTTGTAACTCATATGTTGATGTAGCTTTTTAAAAAAGCAGATCAAAAACAAAACAAAGACACTTCAGGTACACAAAACAGTTTCTGGTTTCCAAAGACATATGTTAAATTTATTTTTATATTACGTCATATTTTCCTCTAAGGGTTAATGGCTCGACATCAAGGAGGTGTATCAGGCCACAACAAAGCAAGAAGAAGAGATGTAGTTAAAATTCAGTTCAGCACTACATGAGAAATTCTGACTCTAGGTAATCAATCATGCTAACCTTATTTATAAAATGCATTTTGACAAATTTTTGAGAAGTTTCTCTTTTCATCAGCCTTAAGTAAGCCTATCGGCATTCCAGCCCATCCTATCATCTAATTCAGGCTCTGAGGCATCCTTCCAGTAACAATGAGAGAACTAGAAAATTCACTGGTAAATCAATAGTCCTTAAAAGTTCCATAAATGAGTTCAGGCTGCCAACCGGCAGTTTCATGTGTTTGGAACATTTTTTGACAGGAGAGGGAAATAGGTATTAAATGATAATTGAAATCAATTCTTGTGCCATTTTTGTGCAAGGAAAGATTATAAGCCTGATCTATAATGCATTTTGAGGGGAGTCATGTGTGGTTTTTTGTGTAATAGCCAAGAGCCTTTACCCAAAGAAGGGAGATTTTTATTAGAGTTTTTAGACTTGATATTTGTATTCTATTAAACATTCTTTTGAGTTTCATGCTCTAGTCTCCTCATATTAGAGACTAATTTACCAAGATACATTGCAGGGTTTTGTTTTTTGAAATGTAACTAATATTTAAAATAACCAAAATATGCAAGGTTAGTGAAACGTATTGTGAAACTATAGGATAGACATACTACTACTGTGGTTCAAATATTTATAGAAAGGATAAAGGTACTGGTTTGTAAATACTGTTAAAATATTACATTTATTTCCCATAGTTATGTAAGATGTCACCTTTTAAAATTGTGAGTATTCTTCTTCTGCAGTTGAAGTTTGAATAAGCCATCCTTCTTCTAGCATCATGTTTAAATTTTAAGTCATTTTAGAACAGATGCAGATTCTTCTATTGGCTACAATACTCAGAATTATATCCAAACCCTTACTTTATAATTAACATGATGACTAATGTCTTTTGTAACACTTACAAGGAGGAAAATAGGTTTTCTCTCTGTGCTGTTTTGAGATGGCTTCTAGCTGCTGTAAAGTATTATATCATAAATTATTTTAAAGTTTCCTCTAGGCTCTTTAGGAGTAAAAAATGCCATGATCTTTATGCAGTTTCTGCTCTAGACACGAGGAGGACAGCAGTGGCAAAAAATGACAAACTGCCATCTCGGCTTTAGGGAGTTCAACCATTTTGGTTATTTTTTTTTTATTTTGGCAACATTATTTGTATATTTTAGGCTATATTATTTTCTATCTTTTGATCATACACATAGCCTAAGGATTAAAAATGAAATTGAATTAAGCCTTGATTTATTTCTATGGATATATGCTTAAAAAGATACGTTGGGTACAAATTAATAATTTTAAATCATTTTTTTTCTTCTGAATTCATTATAGTTTTGACAATTACACTCCCTCTGAAAAATTAACAGCCTATATTGGGTTACAAATCATACCTCAGAATCCCAGAATTCACGTTAGATTTTGTTGGTTGAAAAACATTAATCACTGTATTTTAACAACACCACTCTTAAAATTTTCTGGCAAGGAAAATGTAAATATGAATTGCTTAGTTAGTAAGATTGTCACTGGTTTTGCAGAAAGCCTTATAGGCATGGTTAATCAAGATTGAGTTCTTTTCCACATTTTGGACCTTTCTGTTATGGGTTCCCTATTTAGTGGAAAATAGAGGCTGCTAAATCTTTCTATCAGAAACAGATCTTTGTGATTATTTTCTGTAATACCTTATGATCCAAAGGCTTTTACTAGGGAAGCTACAGACGTTCTTTGCAATAACTTCTAATAATCTCAAGATTTGGGTTAAGAATATTTCTCTTCATTGTTGAAGATGGAAAATCATATTTTCCCTTTATATGAAACCATATTATGGATCAGTTTGGCAGAGGAAGGACACTGAAAGGACCCTCGTTTATTCTTCTGCTTCGTATTTCTTAGACACCAAATAGAGAATATACTACATAGCTTAGAAATCAAATAGAGAATATACTGGTGGGCTTTTTGTTTTTTCATCTTATTTTAAATGTTGACATTCATTCTTCAGCGGTACCTCCGACTTACAAACATCCGTATAAAGTGAGTTGTTCTTTATTTTATACTGCTGTGTATACCAACAGAATTGGAGAGCTGCAGATAAAACTGGCGTGAGTGTCAAGAAGGTTCAGGTTGCTGGAGGATGAGTGATTTGTTATTTTAAGTGATCTTTTCTTTCTCCGTCTCAACATCTACAAATAAGTCTGAAACCTTTCCTACTTTTTTCTGTTCTGGTTATAGGGGGAGAAAACCTCCTATGTTAAGAATTACAGAGGTTGTGTATCAAAGAGAACAAGAAACATTTTACTTTAACTGTTCTCACTTTCTTCTTCCTATGCAGCAGTACTGGATGTTGTAAATTCCTTGAAAACAAAATATGATGCCCTTTGTTGTAATTTAGCCCTGTTGTAATTTCTGGAGGTCACTTATATTGCAATATTTTGGGATGAAATAATATAGCTACAACATATGCCTTTGCAGAATAATAACCAACCAAAATGGTAATTGGTGCCCACAGCCAGTATTATTTTGCTGTTCTGCACAGGTACAGAGCTCCAGTTGTTGTCAGACCTCTGATTCAATTTATTGGTGCCTGAGCCATACTGACTATGAATATTGTAACACTTCCATACTGGTGAATTGTAGAAATCCAGCATTACAGGTGTTCCCAACTAGACAAATTAAGCTAACTAAATCGGAGATTAGGAGGATTCCCTATTGAAGCCCTTGAAGCAGATGTCTAAGCCGGATGGTTGCACTGCACCAGAACCTCTTATGGTCACAATTAGTGCTGATGGCACTTGTGACTTCAGAAGTCCCAGTACTCTGCCTGTCAAGCTGTTGAACTTTCTCACTGTCTCTTTCCGCATCTTTCACTGTGTCCCACATCTGTAAAGAGAGTTGAACATAATCTAATGGACCCCACTACCTCTCGCCAGCATTTCTGTAAAATCTCCTGAATGCAAAAGACTATCATGCATTTTGAATGTTATAAAAAGTCTTATCGAGTTCACTAATTTAATGTTGGAGAAGTTAAGGTTAAGAGAGTAACTGACCAAAGTGACACAACTGGCAATGCCAGTCATAGGTTTGCTGACTTTTCCTACCACTCTTTTTCCCATGGATATTACAAGGAGATAAGAAAAGGTAGAAATACACTTACTCATGGGTCTTCCAGGTGAGTCATTTGGCACCTTTGTGGGTCTGAGGTTCAAGTTTTTCTAAAATTACAGGGGTTAGTCTGAGAGCATGGTATATGAGAATGTTTGAGCCTTTATACCAAGTACATCTACCCACGAGGTTTATGAGGCCCAAATTTCTCCTCTTATCTTTCCTCCTCAGAAACCTAATGGCATTCTAGAAGCTGCACACAACCCCCGCCATACCCTTTCTTTTTTATTTGTTAGCTAATGACACTCCCAAGGAACAAATGTTTGTCAGCAGCATAAACAAAATGAAGTTTTCCTGCATTTATCAGGGTAGTTTCTTCTTGGAAACAGGATTAATAAAATAAGAATATTCTTTCCCCCACATACTCTTTCACTTCTTTCTAAGTCTTCACCCAAAAGTAAGAAGTTACAGTTGTCAAGACAGAAGTATAGTTTACTATAGGACAGAAAACACACTTGGAGGCAGGAAAAGATTTTAGGAGATATTTCTGGGGATTTAGTCGGTTAAAGAATAGCTCCTTACTCATTAAGCAGGAACTGATCCCTTATATGTTTGAAACCAGGTCTTTAGAAAATGTGTGTGTTTTATAGTCCAAATAAATAAAAAGGTTTAAAGCAATATATCTGGTACAGAAAAGAATTACACACATAGATCTCTAAATCTAATAAAGCAAAAATATATTTCATTTCCTATCTAGATTTTGAGATTTTCTTTTATATAAAATATACACTTAAGATCTAGACAACGGAATATGATTGTTTCATTTGTAATGTAGGCAGCCGATATTTCCCCCAAAACAGATTTACCAAATCCTCTCCCTTCCAGAATGCAATCTCCTCCATTAAAATTTGCTCCTAAATTAACAATTTTCCTCCAGCTATATGCCCCATTTTTTTCTATTATAAGTTTTTATAGGGTTATTATAACATCACAATTTCAGCTTTCATCTCCAAAACAGTGTTAAATCTTGACTCTCTCTATTGTCGTATTTGTTTGACAGTCTTTAATTTTGTGTGTACTTTTCCATTCCGAGTACCTCTCTTACATTCATGCATCTGAACCTCATTTAATCAAACAGCCCCAATTTAGAATTCCTCCTGATTTGCCTACTTCTGCTTAGTTGAGCCCTAAAAATCTAAAAATTACTTTTTGATTCTTTCTTTGCTTTGTCTCAAATACTAAATCAGATTAACCTTCCTAAAATGCTGAATTCATCTTATCACTTACTTGTTTAAAAACGTCAATCTCTCCCAGTTACCTAAAGGTTAAAATTTCAATTTTTTACATATATAAATATAGAATATTATGAGAAGACAGAGATAAGGAGTTTTATGAACTTACTTACTATTAACTAATTTTTTTTCAAATGAGGTTTTGACCAAAAATGATTTAAAATAGGTGAACAAGAGACAAAAGTCCTAAATTTATATAGTACATACAGTTAGCAATAACTTGAAAATCTTAGTATGTTAAAGGGTACTGTGCTATTTGACTCAATTTACTTTAATGTTCATGGACTCCTCATTCTATATTATGCTAATTTCCATAGGCAGAGGCAATGAAGGATAAAAAAGGTGGTCACCTTTATTAGATGTCTATTATATGGTAGGGCTTTATGTATTTAATATCACAATAATAAAATTAAGAGGTATAATTCTTATTTTTTCCATTAAGGAGTTTTAGGGTCTGATAATTAGATAAATATATCAGGCACAGGCCTGATAACAGAGCCAGACAGGTCTGTCTTCAGAGCTAACAGTGTGTAAAGATGTGAAAAGCAGAGTCCCTGGCTTTAAAAAGGAAACGGGTCATATAGCTGGACAAAAACAAAGCTCACAGATACAGGGCAGAGTATAATTTGTGAGGGTGAATTTCAGACTTCATTGTTAAACATATGCTGATATTTTCCTGACTTACCTCATTAAGTGGGTATGAAGTAGTACCAGTTGGAAATCCCATTAAACTAAATATATCTTTAAGGTTTTTTTATTAGCCTTGCTTTTACTCAGAAAGCCTGAAGAAATAAGTAGGTATACTGCATTCTATTTGATACAGTAAATACATAGGAATTTGGCAGAGGGGAAGCAACCAGTAATCTTCAACTTTATGGTAGTCAGGATAGAAAAGACCAGGGCAGTTACAGGCATAGTCAAGTTCTTTGGAAGTCTACAATATTAATAGTAGCAACAGAAACAATGGGAATAATGAAACTTATAATAGAAGAAACTAATATAACTGAGTAGTTATTATCTACAGACTAGGCAAAGTTCTTTACCTTCAATGCTTAATTTTACAGCAACCATATTTTATTGTTATTATGCCCATTTTACAAACATTTGAAGAGGTTAAGTAATATGCTCAAAGTTGCTTCGCCAGTAAGTGTCAGAGCTAGTGTTCCTAAGTTGGATTCGAAGGGTGGTGTTCATAGCCTCTAACCTATAACAAGGTAGTATTTAACTCATGGCAGGTGCTCGTCTTAAGTGCTGTATACATGTAGACTCAAGTTATTTCTTGGCACCTATATAAGTATTATTCCTGTACATGCAGAGAAACTGAGTAACTCAACCAACATCATCTGGGCAACCAGCAGCAGAACAGCAAATTCAAAACCAGCAGTCTAGCTCCAGTTCATGCTGCCCTGCTATCCCTGGGGAACCAGCAAATGTCTCATTTAGACAGTCAGCTGCAGATAATACCAAAGGAAAAGAAATAAGTGAAATATTTCAAGGAACCGCTTGGTCAATCTACCTGGACTGTAAGTGAATATATAAAAACAAGGTCTTGTTGGGAGAAAAAGCTTGAAAAATAAGTTGGAGCAAAAGTAGTAAATGAATTGTGGAAAAAGTTGCCTAGAAGAAAACTTTAATAATTAAGTTGGCTATTAGTCGGGGGTTGTTAAGTGTTTCTGAGACTTCTGAGAAAAGCTGCACTTCATGAAGATTAATGTGGCTGTGCAGAGCAGCAGGGACTGGAGCAGGTAGATGAGCAGAGACAGGAAGTATCATTGAAAGTTATGTAATGGCTTAAATAAGAGTGAAATAGAAGAGACGGAACTATGGGAAAAACTATGGAACATGACAGTAAATTAATTGGACCTAGCTCTGGAAATAATTCCAAAATTTTAGTCATTACGTAAGACGTTTTAGGTAATCTAAAAACGGAGTGCTATTCAATATTAACTTTACTACACTTGTTTTTTCTATAAATCATGTTTTTGATTCATCTACATAATGATAAAAGCTTCAACTATTAAATATTTTAGATAATTTATATAAAAATCTTCATGAGATTTAAAAAAAATTTAGAAAAGAAAAATATCTGTATTTTCACTATAAGTAAATAATGTAATGATGTAATGACTACAGATTTTTTTAGCCAAATGCTTGAACCATTTCCTAAAGAGAGGTTTTAAACATAACATCACTGAGACACAGTGGTTTTTTTACACTGTTTTTTTTAGAGGTACCCATCTGTCAAAGGTAATTTTAGCCCTTGCTACAGTTGCATAATAGTTTTTTTTTTAAGGTAGTTTGTATCTTTATTATTTGTCAGAAATTACTTCTTTGTTTGCAGAGCCTCTGCAGCTCCTTAGGGGAGCAGTGTGGGTTTGTGTGCTGTGACCCCCTGAGAGTACAACTCAGCCAAGGTAAAGGAGGGTAGCAATGTGGGTAAGGCAGAGGGAATCGCAAAACAAATCTTCCTGATTACCAAGAAAGATTATCTTCCTTTTCCATAAGTCCTCCACTGAATTTTCTATTTCCCCTCCCAGGAAAGCATTTAAAAGACACTCTATAGGAAGTGTGTAATTATCTATTTCCTAATGTATTTTTTAGGCATGTCTATCTCCTATGGCTTCCTATTTTTCTTTCTGTTCCTTTGGGTCTTTTAGGCAGACCAGAACCAGGAAATTTACAGACTAAGTTAGACTGGAGGTCCAGTGCAGGGGTCAGCAATCTTTGCCTGTAAATAAAGGGCCAGATAGTAAATGTTTTTAGCTCTGGGGGCAATGCAGTCTGTATCATAACTACTTAACTCTCCCATTGTGGCACAAAAGTGGCCATATACAATATGCAAGTGAATAGAGTAATTATATTCCAGTAAAACTTTATTTATGAAAACAGGTGGCATGGCTGGATTTAGCCCATGAGTCACAGTTTGCCAACCCTGGTCTAATGTATACTACTTACTGTATTTGGGTCTCATGACAGATATCAGAATCAAATTTACAAGGAACATGTTTCTACGATGGTGGGAAAAAAACGTCCCTGGAATTTTAGGTTGGTTAAATTACCCAAGGCCACTTATTTCCTTTTCTCATCAGGGCTGCATGACAAAGAGATGGGATGAAACATTACGTAAAACCAGGTCAAATTTACTCTCTCAGTCCTCAGAGATGGCAGTTTGCATATACTTCTCATTGCAAGCTCCTCCCGCCCTTTTAATTTAAAGATACCTAAGTGATGCAGCACATTTCCAAATTGCTCACTGCAACAACTGAATGCCATTAAAGGAAAAAAAAAATCTCATTTTCAACAGAGCTTCTGAAGGCTAGGTGATAAAGTCACCAGGCAGGTGAGTATCTTGCTAAATGATAAATGAGCTTGGATCCTCATATTTTTTAGAAGAATGTAGGTACACTAATACCAATATTCTATAAAACTACCTACTTCTGATGATAAATTCTTCTGTGTCACCTCACTGGTAGTGCTATGTCCCTGCCATTTGTAATAATCTTAGTACTATAAGCTACTGTCAGATAAATATTCACACAAGCTCACTACTTGTTTTCTTCTGAAAGAACCTGTTAGCCATCATGCTTTAGACAGACTCAAATTTAATGCATCCCTTAAAAAATGTATTTGGCAGTAAAAATGTTGTGAAAATTGATCTTGCTACAAAATTTAGCACCTTAGATTTGACATTAAGGCCACTTAGAGACATCAGCTATCAGTAAGGCATAGAGGGAACAACTGAATTTCAAGGTAATGATTTGGAGGGCATAAAGTGAGAAATTGCAAGACGCTGCAAAACCTAATCTTTTAAGTTGGTCATTTATTTGTCAACTATTTCTGCTCCATGATACTCCACATTTACAAACAAATAAATATTTTTCTTTCTGACATTGTTTTAAATCTGAGAGGAATATACCTGAATCTTTTAAGGTTACCCCAACTTCACAAATCAGCAGGGAAAGAAAAACCCAAATCATACAGAAAATGACAAAAAATAATATAAAATTATAATAAATACAAGAAGGTAATTATAACATGTAAAGTTGGACAGTTATAACTGAATCTGCTAGTCTGACTTCAGAAATAAAGTACTATAAAATTAACTATTATGCACATGGAGAATAAAATAATTATCACATTAGCAGCAGAGAGTGAAAAGTCTTGTTTGTATTTGGTGCCTGTTAGAAGGTTGATTTTAATGACACGTGTTGTAGTCATGACACAATTCAGTAGAAGAATAGATAAAATACTTTGTGGAAATGTGGCAAGTTCCTTGTTCAAGGGTTCCTTTGGTCTGTGAAGGACAGGCAGCAATACAGATGTAATGGAACCTATTTCTCAGAGTTAAGCCTGAATCAGTCCTGACAGTGTAGGTTGTATAATTTCTGAACAGTGTCATCTTCAGGCAAGAGTGGGGTCTGAGTAAAGCAGATTGAAAGAATTTCACTTATTGGCAGGTGTAACATACTTAGAGGGCTTTTTTGTTTACGCTGGAACTGGGCTTTTATGGACAAGCTGGACTTCTTGCTCCATCTCTCCCCAGCATCCTGACTCTGTAAGCCTGGCTTCCGCCTGATCTGTTTGCTGTGCACCGAACATTATATGGGTTTCCACATCTCCCTGATATTAATCTGCATGGAATTCTTTCTGCTTTTCAACCCCTCTCTTTCTCTCCCTGCCCCCACCATGCCTGCACCCACAGACACACTCACACATTTACCTGTGATGGGATCTGTTGAACCCATCAGGTCCCTAAATCAAAATTCACATTACCATTCCTTAGCTAACACCTTAAAAAACAGTGCTTAATCCAGTTGCCCTTTAATGTAGTAGTTACATACTTGCCCATCTCTTCTGCTAGATGGTAGGCCTGCTGAGGGCATTCCAGGGTTTATTCTCATTTATTTTCTATATTGTTTTGCAAATAAGTGCTCAATAAAAAAAAAAAATCAGTTAAATGATTGACTCTTTTCAGCTAGATAGCTAGTTCTAAAGAGATGTGAAATCCCTGCCAGGAGTTGGACAGATTTAAGAAATACCAGGAGGCTTTGACATCATGGCATCAGTACTGACTAGACTCCCTTACCGACACCGGGATGGGAGTCGAGAGGAGCGAGGTGGTGCCACATGCTTCTAAGCTAACCTCTACTCAGTTTCCCTGGTTTTTTAGACTTGGTTATTCGGATTTGTTTGACTCTGATTATGAAGATCGTTGAGACACATTTAGATGAGGTGCTTTTCTCGCTACCTACGTTGAGCTCTGCATTCTTGTAAGACACAGCTTTCTCTACCTGGGTCAACATTGCTGTGGATATTTTTAAAAAGGCATCTAAAAAAATACTATCTAGTTACTGATAGGGAAAATAAAGTATATGTGTAGTAGTGATTACTGGTGTTGAAGAAGGGGAAAAAAGCAGACACATTTAGGAAGGAGGGGGCTAAAAACAATTCCTGATATACGTTAGAGACAAGTTTTGGGCTTGTTCTGCTAGCTATTCTGTTTAATCAGCATGAATTCTTATACAATTTGACAAATGTTTTAAGTGAGGTACATTTTGAAAAAAGATGTCAAATACTATATTTCATTAAAATTAATTTTCAGCATTTATTTTTGGTAAAGACATTTACTATTAAAACTATTTTTGTGTATATGTGTAATAAATGTTACTATTTCTTATTTTTAAAAAGTCTTCAAATGAATAAATTCCTCTAGCATTTCACATAAAAACAATATTAGATAATCATAGGTAATCATCAAAAAATAAAAATGCATTAATCCCATTGTCAAATACTATATTTCATTAAAAATTAATGCTCAGCATTTATTTTTGGTAAAGACATTTGCTATTAAAGCTATTGTTGTGTATATGTGTAATAAATGTTAGTTACTATTTCTTATTTTTAAAAAGCCTTCAAATGAATAAATTCCTCTAGCATTTCACATAAAAACAATATTAGATAATAGGCAATTATCAAAAAATAAAAATGCATTAATCCCATTAGCCAAACAGTTGCTTTCATTATTTTTCATGACTGAAGAATTATATATGAGTTAATATTATTAATGTGTAGTTTCAAAATAATACTTATAAAGTAAACACACATAAAGTACACAGATTAGAAAACAAAACAAGTCTGAATGTCCCCCATGCATCTTTGTCCAATCATATCCCCGATTATTCTCCTAAGATAAATTGTCTTGAACTGAATTATAATTATCACTTTGCTTTTCTGTTATTGTATATATATATCTCTTAACAATTATTATGTTTAGTTTGTTTCTTTTTAAACTTTAAAAAGAAGAGACTCATACTATGCATATTTTAGGTTTTAAGGTTTATTCACATTGATGCATGTAGCATAGCTTCTGCATTTGCACTGATGAAAATACCAGAATTTTAAAAAATAAACCATTGGGTTGTGTATAAACATTTGGATATTTCTTTTCTTTTTTTGCTTTTATGAACAAAACTTCCAGGAGCATTTTTGTGCTTGCTTCCTGGTGCTAGTTCATAAAGAATGAGAATGTTCAACTCTTGAGATAAATTGTTCTTCTATATACTAAATTACCTAATATATTATTATTATTATTATTACCGTCCTTAGATCCCCACGTTTTGCCAACTAATCAAGTATAAAATCAAATTTTATTGCGGTTTTAATTAGCACTTTTATTATTACAAATGAAGTTTGTTGTATTTTCATGAATGTATTGGCTGTTGTTACCTCCTCTTTTTGGACATGCTTGCATAACTACTGCCTGTTTTTCTATTGTATTGCTTGTTTTTGCATTTATTTATAAGAGTTCTTTATATATTCTAGATACTAATATTTGCCATTTATATACTTTTTTAAAAATTATTCACTGATTTGTGATTCTGTCTTTTCACTCTCTTTATGATGTTTAGTGAAAACATTATTTAAATGTGGTAGAATATTTAAGTTTTTTTAATAGGCTATGATTTTTATGTCTTCTTTAAGAAATTATTTTCTGTTCCAAGCTCATAAAAGTGTTCTCCTATGTTATCTTTTTGAAGTGATACTGTTTTCCCTCCAGATTAATTCAGCAGAAAAAGATTTTACACATGGTATGTGAAGGTATTTAGGTTTTATTTTTCCCCCTTTGTGGATTACCAATTTTATCAGTGCAATGTATTTATTCTATTCTTTCACCCATAAATGGGCAAAACCATCTTTTACATATCAGGTTCATAGATGTGCAGATTAGATTCCAAGTTCTCTGGTCTCTGATTTTCTTTCTATAGGCCAATATAAGACCAAGTTAATTTTGGTAGCTTTTTAATTGAATCTTGGCACTGGTCACACAAGATGTCTTGGTTCATTTTTCTCCTCAGGACCATCTTAGCTTCCCTTGTTCTTATTTTCCTGCATAAAAATAAAATTGATATATTATTTTGGGAAGAATTAATGTCTTTATGATATCAAGTTATTTGTCTTGTACATGGCCTATATCTCTGTTTACTTAGCTCTTCTTTAATTACTGTCAATAAAGTTTAATATATTTCTACATATCTTTCACATCTTTTAGGCCTAGGTTTCTTATATTTTTGTTAATTTTTTAAAAGTTATTAGGTATTAAAGTATTATTCTGTTTAAATTTATTATATATCAACTTATATTTTGGATATTCATGTCATATCCAGAAATTTTTCTTATGAATTTTTATTATATCCAGAAATATTTCAAAAATTTATTATATAGTAATCTGAAGATTCTTTGGGCTCATAAATTTGGATTCACATGCACTATTATAACAACATATACAATCTACCAGTTTTTTTAACTGCCTCTTGAATAATACAGGGAACTAAGATTGCTTTAATTTTAATGTCTCTCATTATATGCTGTTATTCAGTAATTTTTCGGTTTATTCCTGAATTTAGATATTGAATTTACTGTTTTGTAAGCCATTATGGCTTTAGATTTACCCATTTGTTCTCTATTTTCTTATTTCATCATGTCTTCTTGCTTGTAAACCTTCTTTGGATAAATTTTCTTCTGCCTAAAGTACATTATTTAGAAGTTCATGTTGTCAGTCTGTTAATAGTAAGTCTCTCAGTTTTTATTTGCCTAAAATATTTTTATTTTGCCTTGTTGCTAAACGATACTGGTTATATTATTCCATGTCATCAAATATTTTCTCTCATTATATTGATGATTTTCCACTTGATTCTATCATTGCCATTAAGAAATTAGCAAAAGCATTAGAAACTTTTGTGAAGAAGTAGCTACAGTGCATGGCATCCACAGAGAGGACTGAAAGGCTTGAATAAATACATCACCTTCAGCTGAAACATCCAGGTACTCACATCGAGACTGATCAGGAAAACAACTTGACCCGTGGAGTAATATGAATAATATGAGAACAATTTATCTCAAACATATTATACATATTACTCCATGGGTCAAGAAAAGCAGGGCAGGGTGATGGCCCACCCGGGAGCAACATGGAGCCAAGAAAACCCTCATCCCCAGCCAAGGGAAGTAGTGAGTGAATGTGTAACCCCCAGGAAACAAAGCTTCTCACATGGATCTTTGCAACTCTCAGATCAGGAGATCCCCTCATGAACCCACCAGGGCCTTGAGTCCAACACACAGAGCTATGTGGAGTCTCAGCAGAGCAGCTGCTCAGGAACACACAGAGACCCAGGACCTTTATATACTTTGGTCCCAGGATCCCCAGCAAAGGTGACTGCAACTCAGGCAAGGTAGGAGGTCCATAATACCTCTTGGAAGGCGGCTGACTCCAGGGTGCTGAACAACCTCAGTCTGCAGGCCCCACATCCATGGCACCTCACAAGATGAGACCCATTAGTTTGGAATTTCAGCTAGCCACTGGCAACAGGGTAGCGACCACCTGAGACTAGACCAAACTCCTGGAGCAGGGAGGGGTGGGCGACCATCTTTGCTATTGGAAGGATTCAGCTGAACAGTCTTCAGGCTTTGGAGAGTCCACGTGGTCTGGATAAGGAAGGATCCCTCCTCCCCCAGCACAGCGCAGCTGCTTTACCAAAATGTTGCTAGACGGCTTCTTTAAGTGGGACCCCAATCACTTCCTCCTCACTGAACAGGACCTCCCAACTGGGGTCTCCAGCCACCCTTGCCCAAATTCTACGGACAGAGTTATTTCTCCTTGGGGCCTCTAAGTGGGACCCTGATTCATTCCTCCTCACTGGACAGGATCTCACAACTGGTGCCTACAATCACCCTTGCTGGTACTCTAGGCTGACAGAGTTCTTATTTCTTTCTGGGATGGAGTGCCTAGTAGGAAGAGGCAGACTGCCACCTTTGCTGTTTAGGTGACTTTGTCATTCCAGCCTGTGGGCTTTAGAGAGTCCAAGACGAAGGGGGTGAAGGCAATTCCCTAGCATGGGATGGCTACTTTACTGAGGTGTGGCCAGACTGCTTTAGATGGGACCTTATTCCATGCTTCCTCCCTGGTCGGGTTGTCCCAGCCACATCCATTCAAGTTCTGCCTCTTACAGAGTTCCAATTTCTCCGTAGATAGAGTACCTGGGCGTTGGGGTAGGCTGCCACCTTTGCTGTTTGGGCATCTCTGCTGGTCCAGCCTGAAAGCCTTGGAGAGCCTAAACTGATCAGGACTGAAAGGATTCCCCAGCATAGCACAGCTGCTCTACCAGAACCCTGCCAGATTGCTTCTTTAAGCTGATCTCTGATCTCATTTCTCCCGACTGGGGAGACCTCCCAACCCCAGCCAGGGTCTCCAGTCATCCCCTACATGGTAGGCAAAGCACCTCAGTATATACACTTCTCAAAAGAAGACATACATGCAGCCAACAAACATATAAAAAGAGCTCAACATCACCAATCATTAGAGAAATGCAAATCAAAACCATAATGAGATACCATCTCACACCAGTCAGAATGTCTATTATTAAAAGGTCAAAAAAGAACAGAGGCTGGCGAGATTGTGGAGAAAAAAAAAGAATGCTTTTACACTGCTGGTGGGAGTGTAATTTAGCACAACCATTGTTAAAGACAGTATGGTGATTACTCAAAGACATAGGGACAAAATACCATTCGACCCAGCAATTCCATTACTAGGTATCTACCCAAAGGAATAGAAACCATTCTATTTTAAAGACACATGCATTCATATCTCCACTGCAGTATTATTCACAATAGCAAAGATACGGAATCAACCTAAATGGCCATCAATGATAGACTGGATAAGGAAAATGTGGTACATATACACCATGGAATACTATGCAGCCATATAAAGGAACAAGATCATGTCTTTTGCAGGGACATGGATGCAGCTGGAGGCTATTATCCTTGGCAAACTAAGGGAGGAACAGAAAACCAGACACTGAATACTCTCACTTGTAAGTGGGAACTAAATTATGCAAGCACATGGACACATAGAGGGAAACAACACACACTGGAGCTTGTTGGGGGCAGAGGGTGGGAGGAGGAATACGATCAGGAAAAATAACTAATGAATACTAGGCTTAATATGTGAATGATGAAATAATCTGTACAACAAACCCCCATGACACACACACACACACACACACACACAAATTAACCATGAGTCTATCTCTTGTGGGGAATTTGTGTGTCTCTGGTTGCTTTTAAAACTTCTTCATCTTTGATGTCCTACTGTTTTTACCATGAGGTGTCTAAGTGTGGATTTATTTTTACTTATGCTGCTTTGGATTTTAAGATTTACTAGATCTGTTGGTTAGCATTTTTTATCCATTCTAGAAGCTCTTGTAATTTTAAAAATTTTCTCTTCTCAATTCTTCCACTTTCTCATTTTCAAACATTGATTATGATACATTAAACTTTCACACTCTGTTCTCTATGTCTCAATTAATGTCCTGTATTCCTCTCATTTGCAGACTTCTGTGTAATCTCTCAGATCTTTCTTTCAATTTTCTTATTTTAATATATTTGAATTCCTTGTTATATCTATAACTTCTAAACGTTCTATATTCCAGTTCAGTCAAATTTTATTGCCTCATGTTTTTTCTTCTCAATTACCGTTTTCTATTTATATACATATGTTAAATATATATATATCACTTCTATCATTCCGATACACGCACTTGCATGTTTATGCTGATTTATATTTGTGATGACTTATTCTCTCGTGTGATTAATGAAGTGCCAGCTGAGAATCCTTGGAACTCCATTGAGGCCTAGGTTTAAAGTCCAAAGGCATACACACTTAAACCTCCCAGGCTTCTAGGAGCACTGACAAAGAGGCTGTTTAACCAACTGTTCTACTTGCAGAGATTTGTGTCAATTAGTATTATGAATATATGCCTAAACCCCATATAAATGGGAAATTTTTTTTTTCTGTTTGACTCAGATAAAACCCTTTCAGGAAAATATTTCCATTGTGTGTATCTGTTAAATAATATGTTTCCTACTTACTCATTAATGTGTCACTTTAAAAGGAATTCTAACATTTTGTGGGGTTTTTTTTAATGTGATTTTTACCTTTCTTGTTTTAATGTATACATCTCCTGCCCCAAGTAGATGTAGCCTGCTAAAAATTAAATATTTGGCAGCATGGGTATGTAGGGACTCTGAGGAAACACTTGGAGTTGTTAACATACTTTTCAGAATCACACCTTCTAATCATTTGAAGTGCATAGGGAATTCCTTTATATCTGCCCACCTATATAATTTTAAATAATTTTAAATATATATATATCTATTTTAATATAATGCCCATATAATTTTAAATGCATGTATTTTAATATGGTATTTTGTCCCTCATTTTTAAGTCCAACACAACATAAAAAAGCTGCTGCTGAATTTCACATCAGTGGTATTGCTGAGAATAACTTCTGTGTGTTCCATATTTTCCAGTCTTTATCCATATCTAGACATAATTTTAAATGTATTAATTGCCCTGTATAAATAACTATACAATAAGTTAGATGTTAGATCAAATAATTTATATTACTTGTATAGGTTTCCCAAGAATCTGGCCAATATACACCTGTTATGTACAAACTAGCTATTATATATTAATTATCAAGTTAGTATCTTGGAGAAGATACATCTTTGAATATGAAAATTTAACGCAATTTTTAAATCGTACTGATTTCCATAGTTACAGGCAAAAAATAGCAGAAAATTTGACTTCTTTATAGACATCGGTAAAAGTTAAGCAAAATTTCAACCTTTAGGAGAATTTGTATGGCCCTGGCTATGCTTGAAAATTGATGCAGTGAAACTATTGTTTGTAAAGTAAGAGATAATCTCATATTGCAGTAAATTAGTATAAATACATGCCTTTTCACAAAATTTTGTCGTATGTCTTTACAAGGGTCAAAAAACAAAATTTCAGTTAAAAATTAAAATTATAGGGACAGTGTTAATGGTACTATACAGAAAAAACTAATATTGAGAAATAAAAAATCTTATGCCAGATTTTAAATTGGTCACTTGGTAAAAGTAGAAAATGGAATAATAAGTTTACTTCTCTAGTATTTTATCTCTTCAAGGGTAAATTTACCCTTTTTAGGTAATACAGAAAAATGTTGAATTGCATTATATTATTTTTAATTTTCTTAAAATGCATGAGATATTCTTAAAATTAAGATATTCTCTTAGACACAAATAGATATTAAAGAGAATGTAAAATGGGAAAGAGGAGTAAGTGCTTCTGAGGTGCTCATTTGGTTGTATCAAAGGTAGAAAAAGAAGTTGAGCTGCTTGACAGCATGACTGATATAAATCTATGCCATGATTGTCAGTCTTGAATGCATTTTATTCTTCACACTGAGTCCAAGTTACTTGGCCTATAACGTTTCTTAGATGTCATACAAATAGATGATACAGTATGAAAGTGTGCCATAATAGACATATTATAACAATATAAATTTTAAATAATTAATTTGGCAAGTTGAATAGATTTGTCTTATATATAGAATTCATACATATCATTTAATGTCTGAAAAAATCCCATCATGTTGCACTCTATGTTTTAACAAAGGAGGTTATTGGATACCAGGAATTTCAAGGTATTGCAGAGAGCCAGAGTTGCCACGAATGATTTATAGTCACATTGGCATTACCCTGCTTGAGGTTTATGAGATCATACTGTTCAATGTGTATATAAGTTGCTGAGGTTCACTCCTGCAACAAAATCAGTATGTTACTAACATGGCTTTTTCTTGAAAGTGTTATGAAAATTTTATTTTTTAATGTGAAGTCAATAATCACATTTTCCATTATCCATAAAAAGACTGATTATAGGTTATACTAGAATCCAGAGACGATTACTTTGAAGAGGCATGAGAAGAAAATGCCCATATGCCAGCCTTGATTATTTTTTTTATTTTGTCTACCATACATGCCCATTTCTTATCATGAATGTGGTTGATCATTTGAGACTATTTTTAAGTCATGGTTATAGTTAAGTGGATGATCGATATAAAAAGGAACATTATTATAAAGTCATGAAAATTTAAGGGAGATGTTTAATCATTCTTTCAACTTTTGTAGTGAAAGTTATATTTTGAAATATTTTAGTTATATGCAATTATATCCAGGATTTACTCAACAGAAAATTTTCCCATTTACTGCTGAAATATGTAGTTCATAAAATTACTGAAATCCATGAATCTTAAATAGAAAAGAAAAAGACCTCCAGGAAGCCTAGTTACTTAATAAAAGTCTATTTGGCACTATTATCATTACTGGAATTACTATTAATATATGATTACCAGATGAAGTATGCCCTAAAGCAAGAATCCTTTTTTCAGACCTATTCTTCACATTCTGCTCTGCACTTGGGCACAGGATGTGAAGGCCAGAGTTTTCACTCTTACAACTGTTCTCATGTTCTGGACAAAGAAACAGTTTTTTTTCTCAATATGTTCTACCAGTACTATATGTAAAATGAAAGGATTAATAAAACTGCATGTATCAGGCCCCATTCTATCTCCAGTAATCCCAGGGGTATGCCTTGACCTCTTTAAGTGCCTGACAGTCTTAAAAGCCACTGCAGTTGGAGCTTAGCATGAAAATGCACCTGTACATCTAGGGGAAAGCAGAGGACAGGCTAGGACAGTTTTATAAAACAGTGTAATGTTGGCGTTCTTGGGAGCCCTCAGCTCCCCTGAGAGGACGTTTCTCCAGATTATTGGTCTATCCCTCACCGAAGAATGGGAGAGGAGACCATGGTGCAGTGTGCTCGTAAAGTAAATGCCAGACCCGAAAACAGTGTTAGCAGAAAGTGATTTATTTAGGTAGAGAAAGAGAAAAAGAAGAAGAGAGAAAGCTTCCAGAAGAGAGAGAGAGTGTGGAAGGGGACCCCAGAGGGGAAATTCAGCCAGATGTGGGGACAAGGACTTTTAACCTGGAGAAATTCCCACCTTCTCCAAGTTCCCTGGCCAATGAAAAGAGTTGCCTTAAACTTCTGCTGGAGTGATTGACTTTTGACCCTTTCCTATGCCCGTAAAAATTAAAACAGAAACCATTAAATCTTCTGGATGGAGAGGCATGGGAGTGGGGTATGGCACTGGGAAGGTCTTGCCCTTAGAACTACGCCCCCTTGTGGACCCAGAAAGAGAACACCTTCCCTCAGTCGCCACTCTGAACAGGAAAGTTCAACTTCTTTGGAACACAGGCATCGATTGCTCTTTAACTACTTCCTGCTGAAATGGGGTGTAGAAGGGGCCCTGCAGTTGAGGTTCCTCCGGAGGGGAACCTTTCAGGGGTGCAGGTTGATCCTCAGGTCAACAATAGAGCTCACAAGCCAAGGACATCCAGCGTTCCAGTGGTAGGATTATTTGTAACCCTATGGTTTTAGAAGAAATGAATGTGACAAAAAGGTTAAAGATGAGAGGCCCAGAGGCCAACAAATATAGAATGGTTATAAATGAGCCTAGGAGAGAATACAGCCAGGGCAGTCAGTTGTTAAACAAGCTTCACAGTACTGTTTCTGGAAGATTTTTAGTCCTGTGTTTGATTGATTCTTGAGTTCTGTGTTTAAAACGACACTTAAGTGGTTTACAAAATAGCAGCATTTTTCCGAGAAAGAGACAGGTTCCCTTCCCACTATGGAAAGGATAGTCGGAGTTCAAGAGTCATTTTGGTCGGGCTAACTCCTCCTCCTACTGCCTGTAGGGGGCAGAGTCTAGGGATCCCAGTAGCCTGAGATGCCCTGGCCATTTTGGTCCTCCCTGGCTCCTGTTGGGGTACAGGGGCTGAGGAGCCGTGGTTGGTACTGGTGGAGGTAGTTGCCACAGGGAGTCCCACATGTGGAGGCAGTCCTGAGGAGGACTGAATTTGGTATGGGGTACAGACCTGACAGAGCTGAGGCTTATTCCTTAGGGAAAAGAAAAGCTGCACATATGGGACCTTAAACCATTTACTCTTGCTTTTATAATACAGGCTAATTGTAGAATAGTGTCATAATCTATACTTCCCTTTGGAGGCCAGGTTTTTCCACTCAGCAGGGGGTAATTTGGCCATGCTGTTTGGCAGAGAAAGATGAGCTGCTTTTCTTCAAAGGTAGTGTGTTAAATTGGTCTCAATTTTCTGGTATACACTTTAATGGGGACTGGATCTTGGGAAGATTGGCACCCATCTGAAATAGAACAAAAGAAATGCCAGCATTCCTGGTTAATAATTACAGCCACTCAACCTGAGGCATCCCTCAGGTAAGATACTGGTAACGGAGCATCCTCCAGTCAGTGTCTCGAAATTTCGGTGCCCAAGATGCGTGATCATCTTTTTCAGGGGGCCTCCCATGTACTGGATTCGAATCACGCCTACCAGCGTCATGGGACACTAATGCTCACTATTTGCATGCCTCCAGTGACCACTATAGAGTCATGAAGGGCTGCTGGGCTGAGTGGTTCATACCAACGAGTCCTTGACAAGGCCAGTGAGGCTCAGGAGATGGGTACCAATATTCTCCAGCAAAAGTCCAATTTACACAGGCCAATTTATAAACTGCCCTAGAAGGGTAAACTTCTAGGGAGTGGCCATTAAAGCACACAATTCAAAGAAGGCAGGCCGCATGGCTGAGGCTGGAACAATACCCTCAGGACCCCGGCCTCCTTTCCCAACCCATTTCCCATTGTAGGAAAATGCCCTTAGTGATATGAGACCTGCCATTAACTATTTGGGTCCTAGACTTGGTTTAACTATGATCTTCTAGCTGGAAAAGTTCTGCCGTAGAGAGAGAGCCAGTCCTAAGCAAGACAAATTATACACAAAACACGAAGTCCCATAGCCTTCAGCTTCTGAATTTCCCAAAAGTTCTCCCCAGTTCAAGACTGGCTTCACCAGGGATTTGAACCACTAACCTTATAGGTGAAGGCCCTATGCCTTAACCCCTTTACCATATGACCACTTGTATTAAAGCAAGGCAGAAGGTTTTCTTATGCCATATTTGAATGAGAATGCTGCACCCTGAGGCAGTGTGGCCACCCAAAAGCCAGGCAGGGCTGACAGCCAGCAGCCAATTTTCCCTTTCCAGCTGGCACGCCCAGAGGAAAAAAAAAAAAACGCTTGCTGCTGTGAGTTTAAAAGCTGGCTGTGAGTTTCAGGAAGGATGCTGTGCCCCTGCAGCTTTTGTTCCCCCATGTTGACTCCGCCAGAACCAAGTGGACACTTGGGCCACTCCTGGAGCCGCTGCCCACACAGGGACACACAGCCAGCAGGCCAACAAGCCTTTTTACACTCCTGCCTGTGACAGGGGAAGCCAGAGAGGCCTGCCAGAACCATACACCAAGCTGCCATGCTTCCTGGTCCCATGCAGGCTCTGGTTTCACACAGGCCCAGGCTATACCCCGCCCCTTTCCTACTGCTTTTCTCTGGCCTGACTGTGGTTTGCTGAGTGAAAGGGGTTGCGGGGAAGTGCTTGCCCTCTCCCCACAGGCTTCCGCAGGCTTTTGGCCCAGGGATAACAGCCAAAGGATAGAGAAGGAGCAGAAAGCAGAAAACAGAGAGGGAGTTTAGAGGAAAAAACTATGCCTTGAATTCTGGCTGGCCTACTTTGCTTAAGACGGGCTGGGCCGTGCCTCTGCGTCTTGGCCACTCTGCTCCAGTGTTCTTAAAGAGACAGTACAGAAGGAGACTGATTTTACTTACAGTTTGAAGTCTTATTCTCCTGGCTGGCTCACCAAATATAATGTTGGGGTTCAGGGGAGCCCTCAGCTCCAAACAAAGTTTGCAGAAAGTAATTTATTTAGGTAGATAAAAAGTGGAAGAAATAACGCTACCATGTGGGAGGGTGGGAGGGAGAGAGAGAGAGTTTTTGTGGAAGGGGACTCCAGAGGGGAAATCTGGTGGGATGTAGGGACAAGGACTTTTAAACTGACAGGAATTCCCATCTTCTCCAAGTTCCCTGGCCAATGAAAAGAGTTCCCTTAAACTTCCACTGGAGTGAATGACTTGTGAGCCTTTCCCATGCCCAGGAATATTAGAAACTGTTAAGTCTCCTGGATGGAGAGGTGTGGGAGCAGGGCATGGTGCTGGGAAGTTCTTGCCCTTAAAACTATGCCCCCTTATGTACCCAGAAAGAGAACACTTTCCTCAACAACATACTAACTCAGTAACTTGGGAAGAAACCTTCTAAATCTACTTTCTAAGTCTCCTTCCAAAACCTAAAAGCACAAGAAACTCTGCAAAATAAAACTTATCTTGAAAATAAGCAATATTTCACAATTCTTTTTAAGAAAGTGATCATCCTACAAGCATTTTTATTGTTATCATATCTGATAGTTTTCTTCTATTTTCAAGTAAAGTAAAAACAGGAGACATTGAAACAGTTTATGAAGATTTGGGAAAATTTCTTCAGACTCCACCATCTGCTCTGAGTAAAAATAAGTAAGTGACTATTGCAAAGAAGTCAAAATAAAGGAGGCTTTGTTTCTGCTCTTAGCAGGGTAATGCAACAGCCAGTGGGTTTCAGGCAAATCAATGTTACTTGTTCTCCCTTACACTAGCAGTGAAGCTTAGACACTAAATGCGAGGCCACAAGACAAAGATCCCAGTGTTGACACAGTGTAATACAAGGGGCAGGAAAGAGGAGGCATAGACAAATTAAAATACTAAATCGAGTATTTAGTAGTTAGGGAAATTTTAAAATACTAAATGGAGTATTATTAAATAAAATACTAAATGGATTTAGTATTTAGTGAAATTTTAACATCAAATATCTGAGAGATGGGAAAAAACTACATGAAAACTATATCTAGCAGCAAAAAAGGTAAAGGCAGTGAGACTAGGAAGTGTTGGATGAAAATCACAGATGTGACTCAAACAGGACATAATAATGGTAATATCTGTCTGTTTTTATTATGACAAAAGTGGAGCCTGAAGCAAAGATTTGAGTGCAAGTAATTTATTAAGAGGAGATCCCAATAACCAAAATGAAGGAGTGGGCTGAGTGAGAGAAAGGGAAAAAGGCAAGGAAGGGTATGCTAATGAGCCAGTTACTACTTGGGAAAGAGGAGCTCATTTTCATGAGGGACTCCCTAAAGAACCATGTTGAATGTACTTCAGAGTTGTCTCAACAAAAGAAAGAGACCCTGGGACATTTATCTGTAGACTGCTGTTCCCCAGGACATTGAGTATCCTGGAATCTCTGGGTTATGTCTGTGTGGACTGAGTGTCTTAGACTTCAGGGGAAAACAAAAAAAACAAGACAAGAAAAAAACAGGCACATACTTGATGTTGAACCTAGCAGTGTGCCTAGAATCATCACTTTCAGCCAGGTTGAAGTAAGATGTACCAAAGAGATGTAGTTCTAATATAACATGAGGATCTAATATGCACATACATACATAAACCCACAGATATAAAATCACTTTATTCTCAAAGAAACCCTGGGAGGCACATATTATTATTTTTACCATTTTACAGATGGAAAAGCTAAGGCAAATAAGTAAATTACCAAAAGGAAAACAACTAGGAATGGTCAGAGCTGGGATTTGGACTAAAATACAGTTTCAAAGGTCTATGTATTTTTTACATAATAATTCTTCTAATAATTTACAAAAATCAAATGATCCTCATATCCTATAGCATTATAATGTTTAAAATTTAGAGTATAGAGCTATGTATAGGATTAATGTTTATTTACAGATGATATGGCATGTCTCCTAAGAATGCCTGCCTATAGTGTCAATAAAAGAACAGTTCTTCCTCCCCCCAAAATTGAGACAGTCATTGTATGGAAAAATTCAGGTTTCAGTTTGTTCAGACTGGTTAATAAATAGAAATTTTGTAATCCTTATATACCTTGAATATTAGGGAAGATGAAATTGATTGTCATTGCTTAGGGGACTTTTAACAGTCCTACATGTGAATACAGGTTTGTTTATATGGGGAGCCATGGCATATGCAGCACAGAAAATATGTGGTCTTTCAAGAAGTTTTCTTGCACTATTAAATCCAAAAGCAACCAAATGCATCAATTAGTTCAACTTTCTCTAAGATAATAATGGTCTTCAAAGACCTGGTGGATATTTTTTACCTTTTTTAATTATCAAGAAAAAGTTTTTTCCTCTGTAAATATTCTCATACCTCACTTTATTCTGGTTCATCTTCAAAACCAATCAATTCTCTAAATAACTTTGGTATTTGAGTATTAATCATCTTAGGCCTGAAGGTCTTAAAATGATAAAGTTCAAGTTTTGATTATAACAAGTTGTAGGTGTAAAATAGTGAATGAGATATGGATGAGTTACAAGAAGGGAATTATAGTTTTGTTTCATAAAGCTCGATTTTGCTCAAATCATGCCTTTTTAAGATACTTTGTGATGATTTCAGAGTATTAAGGTCTCATGCCACTTGGTTCAAGAGTATAAGCAAGGTAATCATTATAGTGTTATAAGAAAAAGTATCTATATGAAATGTTAAACTGGGTATTTATTTAGTTCTTTAAAAAAATGAATATATAAAAATTGTGCTCTAATCTGAGAAAATATAATAGTCAAGTCATAAAAGACATTATACATTAAAGATAGAAGAAAGGAAAAATTTGAAATAAGAAGTTTAAAATCAAGATTATACAAGTCAAAGATGTTATCAAAACAAAGAAGTAGAAGAAGAAAATGGAGTATTATAATAAAATTTCCATGGAGAAAACAAAATTTCAGAACTTGAATTCTACAACTATTTTTCAAAATTTTCAGAATTCTTGAGAGAGTGCCAGAAATGGTGAGTTTTTTCTTTATTAACTTTGTTCTTTATTTTTCATATGAATAGATATGTAACTGTGACCAAGGAAATCGCAAATAGGGATTAGATGTCCCAGACTCCCTTGCAGCTAGGTAAATAGAGACATGTGACTAAGATCTGGCCAATGTTAAATATTCTGTGGCAGTTTCTAAAATAACCATTCTTAAGACAGTGCAAAAGGTTCTTTATCTCTTGTTCTCTTTTCCTTCAGCCAGCTGCAAAAAATAAAAGATGTTACTTTCACAGACCTTTAATATCAAGTAATGCAGGATAGAGCAACAAATAGGAGCTGATGTATGAAAAACTTCATCAGCCCAAAAACCATCCACCTTGATTTTTATGTAAAGAGCAACAAAATTTCATCTTGTTCAACTTACCTTTGTTTGTGGTTTTATGTTTTCTGCCCCTGAACCTAATCCTAGTGGATATAGTGACAAACTCTCGCAATTATTAAATATTGTTACTCTAGCTGCAGACGATGTATCAAATGGCAAATGTTGGCTTAAGCCACCTTTCCTTTTCAATCCACTTTTATATTCAGGAGATTCCACAATGTCAGCATGGTACAAGAAGCGAGGAGACAAAAGTCCTCATTAAGATTTTAGTACATTTCCTTCTTCTTTTTTTTTTTTTTTTTTTTTGCCTAGGTTTTTGATCACATAACTGTAATTATATTTATGCAACTTTTTATTATAATCATTCTTCTACAGTATGAAACAGGCTTAATACAAATTTTCATGGCTATAAATTGTTAAATTGTGTGGTAAATACATTTAATGGCTGTACAGTATGAAATTGGAAACTAAAAATAGCCTTAATAACCAGCTCAGTGAGTAGACTTGGAGATAGACTCTAGAGATTTGTAGCTTAAGCAAGAACTCACTGAAACACATAAGGCCCAAGAAGCAGAGAAAAGGAAAGCTGAATCCGCAGAGGTGGGCTGAATCCAAGGTCAAGGAAAATATAGGTACCAGATGCCAAATTAGTAAAGGCCAAAGACAAAATAATCTGTGTTCATAGCCAGAAGCTCAAAGCTCAGAGGCAAGATCCAATGGCAACAGATCAGTATCTAAAAAATATGTGTATGGGTGTATGAAGATGGAGGAAACAGGGACATAGCCTTTAGAAGATTGTTCTAGCTTAAATGATTCGGTATGGTGGGTAGAGTTAAGATGCTTAATATACTGTTATTATATATGTAGGTGGTTTTTAATTTTTCATTGTAAATAACATTTCAATAAAGTAAACAGAACACCCTGCATACACAGACACACACACACACACACACACACTCAATTTTTAAGATTATTTTAATAAATTATTTAAGAAAGTAGAATTGCTAAGTCATAGTATAGTATATGTTTTTGTTAAATCTGTTTACAAAATTTTCTTATAAAAAAAGATAGCCTTATAAAACCTTTCCATAAAGGTTGTAGCAAACAGGACTGTCAGCAGTAATGGATTTGACCTTTTTTAATCATATTGAGTATTAGCAGAATAATTAAAAGGGCAAAATCTTTATTTGATAAATAATAAGGTCAATATCATTCTGGTTTACTTTTTTAATATACATAAAGTTCTGGAGTACATGTGCAGAACATGCAGGTTTGTTACATACGTATACATGTGCCATGGTTGTTTCTTTCACCCATCATCCCATCATCCATTAGATATTTCTCCTAATGTTATGCCTCCCATATCTCCCACATCCCCTGACAGGCCCCGGTGTGTGATATTTCCCTCCCTGTGTCCATGTGTTTTCATTGTTCAGCTTCCACTTATGAGTGAGAATATGCAGTGTTTGGTTTTCTGTTCTTGTGTTAGTTTGCTGAGAATGATGGTTTCCAGCTTCATCCACGTCCCTGCAAAGAACACGAACTCATCCTTTTGTTATGGCTGCATAGTATTCCATAGTATATATGTGCCACATTTTCTTTATCCAGTCTATCATTGATGGACATTTGGGTTGGTTCCAAGTCTTTACTATTGTGAACAGTGCTGCAATAAGCATGTGTGTGTGTGTGTGTGTGTGTATAAAAGCATATGTGTGTGTGTATATATATACACACACACATATACATTTATATGTATAATACATATATATTTGCATAAACAAACTATATATATATATTTTTTTCAGCAGAGGCTTTTGGGCAAGGAAGTGGAATAATCATATTTATTTGGGTATAGTTAATCCTAACAGCATTGTAGAGGGCAGAGTCTATAATGAAAAAATGAAGATGAGTGACCAGCTGTGAGGCTGCTGCAACAGTTTAGGAAGAAGACCTTGAGGTCCTCAGCCATGCTGAGGCAAGGGTACTAGGTGAGGTAGTCATTCACGGGGTGTTTTCTATTGCTTAGACAAGTAATCTGCAGCTTTCTTCCAACTAGAACAAACCTGGAGGATATAACAAAATCCCTTTGGTTGTGGTGGCTTGTGACAGCAATGATTTGGGAGGGAGACTGAGGTTCTAAAGGGCCCCTGTTTCCCTGTGGTTCTCTTAGGCTCACTCCGCCCCTGGATCCCATGACCACCCAGTTCAAAGGTATTGCCTCAGCCTCCCCTCAACAGTTATCTCAGCTGATTGACACGAGCTCAATCTTAGGTAGTTGACAGTTTGAAATCAGGCTAGTGCTTGAAATTAAAATAACTCAATTTTTATAGAAAAAATTATCTGTGTCTTTTACATAAATTTTGTGTCAAATAACCCTGATGATTGACCTTTTCTGAAGTGTGATTGATGCAAATTATAAGCGAGTTATTTTAAATAGTCTCTTCAGATACTGCAGCAACATCACATGTCTAGATTAAGTTGGAAATATCAGCAGTAGCCTTAAGGCTAGGATACACTAAAATTTTTCAAGAGTAATTTTCTCTTTGCTAATTATTTGCTTACAATAAATGCAAATGTATTTCTCAGTGGTACAATAAAAATGACTGTATATTTTCCCCAAACACTAGCTGTCTGCGATTAGTTAGACTTGACTTAGGGCTGGTCAAAAAGCAGATGCCAAAGGAGTTTGTTAAAATTATAGCTGATTCTGATTTGTGTTACCAGGTCTTGGACTAGGCAAATGCCTAGTCCAAAAAAACTAATATAAATATATTAGTTTTCTCAGTTTATCCTCCCAATATTAAAATCAAGATTTCAAATCTCCATTATAAGTCGTAAGAGACTGAAGCTCTGAAAGGTTTCGCAAAGATGGAGAGTTAATAGGTATCGAGGCTTACAGTTAACCCAAGTCTTTGGGTGACAAGGCCTAATTTACTGCTCTGAGGAGCTTGGATTTTAGAAAGCATTTGTGGGTGCCAGGCTTGTTATCTAAAAATATTTTTGTTTATCAAAATTCTGACAGATTAAGTTAATTGAGATGCTAGTAAATTAATTTAAATTAAAATAGTTTTGGATACTGGCATTTCCATTCAGTAAGCCATGGGATTCATCCACAGGACAGCTGGGCAGTGTGCTGTTTCCTGTTTCTACCATAAGGTTAAGATTAGTTCTAATAAACCTTGAACCACAAGGGAGCTCTTAAGAGATCTTTAGCTGCTATAAAATTCAAAAGAGGCTTAATAATGATCTATGATTCATATTAATAGCTTTTTATGAATCTCATTGAAAGCTCCTTCTGGGTCTTTGGGAAAGATTTAGTTTAGGAAAAAAAAAAAAAAAAAAACTTTGGTTCTGTGAAGGACATTACTCGTCAGGCCATGGAAATCCAAAGTCAATACTAAGAACAGATACATTCTCTCATACTTAGCAAGTTAATAATTAAAACAGGTTCATATTGATAATCCAAATAAATACGTTAAATTTCCTATTTTAGAACACAATAAATAGATTTTCAATTAGAATAGAACTTAAGTTATAAACCTTATGGTTTCTATTTAATAATGTACATGTTTCAAAACAGCATGACTTTCAGTACATGTAAGCATCTTCTAAGTGATATTTGAAAACAGAAATAGCTCTTTTAATAAGGAAAATATTCATGCGAAGGTGTAATTTCCAAAGAGGTAAAATCATTACCCTCAGACAAATGTCACAGGAACCTGTGTTAAAGATTCTATTTAACTAATTAATTAGTTAGGGAACTAGTGATAGTATGATCAGTTTATTTGAACATTTAAGGAGCTAGGGTATTTATAGTCAATTTAAAAAGAAATGTTAGGATAAAAAAACTGGTTCATTTCTAACAGGCTCTCAATATCTGTAGTTGGTTTTCTGTTCCACTAGGCAGGAAATATTTGCATCTCTACTAGAGAAAATCTACTTGTGAACAAGCAAACTCAGGAGCAAACAGTGAAATCAACTATATGCATCGCTAGAAAAACTAGGTAGCTCTTGTCCCTGTGTGATATGTAATGATTGTGCTGCCCATCTTTTTGCTTTCTTTCAAAGATTTGGATAATTTTCCTGGCAACAAAATGCTTATATTCAAGTTTATGTAAAGATACATGGATTTAACTATTCAAAATTGTACATTTTATGTCTGCTTTTCAGCTTATCACAGGTGAAATTATAAATAAAAAATTTACCCTGTCTTCAAATAGATTACAGTATAAAAAGGAAATTAAAAAGTATATAAATTATTATTATAAACGTCATAAAAGAGATAGAAATACGTGATTGTAGGATTTTGAGTTAGGCCAGTGATTTAAGGTTTCAGTGAGCAGGAAAAGTGCTTCAGAGAGATCAGTCGAGCTATAATTCTTGAAGAACAGATAGCACATATGTAAGAAGCCTGGAAATGAGTTAAAAAATATATACCTCCATTTCTGTCACAATATAACGTTTGGATCATTTCCTTCTGTCTTCATTTCTAGATGGGGAGTGTTATACATGTTAGTATTGGACATGCAACATTGTGACCTGCTTGTTTACTTACAAAAGCACTTTTCTACAGATATGTCAAGCTCTAGGATTTTGACATGGAATGAAATAGAAGCAAGGTAGTCAATTTCATAAAATGTGGGCTAGAGGCTACCTGCATCAGAATTAAAAATCTTGTTAAAAAGAGAGTTTCCTGAAACCACTTCCCCAAAATACTATCTTAGTTTGTCTTGTACCCCAAGCACCTGAATATAGCATGGCACATTATGATAATTAAGCAATTGTTTACTAAACGGAACTGAAGGAGCTAGTATGGTAACAGAGGTTAGGCTAGAAGTAGTGATTATTAAGAATGTGCTGCCAGTCAGTAAACAAGTATAAGAGAAATGCAAAAGTATCTAACGAATACCAGTAATGGAAGGGCAGTGACTTTTCAGTTTAGTAACAATAAAATTAGCTTATAACATTAAGCAGAAAGAATCATTTTTAAAGACTTTATTAAATATACTCTGACCTCTAAAGTATAATTGATTAACATTCATTGCTCTGAAGTAACATCCCTCTATATGTTAGTAACTTACAAATCGTTGAATAAATATAGTTAAAAATAAAATATTCTCCCAGGCCAGAAACCCTCCCCATGAAGGAAGTAGAGAAAGAAAACACTTTTATTATTGAATAATCCCTAAACCAAAATATGATGCAGACCACAGGCAATCCACTAGAAGATTACAAAAACAGAAAGAAAACTCCCTCTTTTATGTAGCCAAGCAGATACGTCCTGGTTCGTACATGTTTTCAAAAATAAACGATAGCTAGTCCTCAAGTAAGAGAATGTAATAACACCATTTGTCACACATACATAGCTCATCCTAACTTTACATGGTAATTGGGTTGACCATCTGTGATGGCTGATTGACTAAACCAGATGAAAAACAAACTTCTCATATCTTTATAACAGGACATAGTTCTGCAACTTAGAGAGAAATGCCCACCAAAGTTAGCTCCCAGGTCCATGAGAAAGACAGTCCTAGGTCATATAGCTGACAATAGGTTAATCTTCAAAAGGATATTTAGACATTTCAAAGAGTGGAGAAAGTATTTACAAACATAAGTTTTTTAAAGTAAAGGTCTGAGAAAAAGGAGAGGAAAGAAGTATCTTCCCTTATTTTCAACACTGAGAATTTAGCCTCTTATTTTTGTTGTATTTGTCCTTACCCTATAGAAAGTAAACATTATGAGAAACATGGTGAAAACTTACAAAATAGAAGATAAAATTAGAATCACTTCTTCATCTAGGTTTGTATAAAATGTCCACAATGTATTTTATGTAAAATAAAAATTTTTCTTAATAAATGTTTGAAACCAAGGTACATTTCTCAGAAAAAACTATGATAGTTGTAATTTACTTATATTCTTTCCCCACAGCAGTAAAAACTATTATACACAAATTGGATAGCCATCATATTAGAAAAAAATAGCATCATTTTTTCTAAAAGTAACTGAAGGAAAAATTACTGTCAATGTAATATTTCAGATGTTTTACCCTTTTAAAACAACAGATTAATCAACAATGTCTTACGCTTATCAGGTATACATACATATACATGTGTATTTACAGGGGCTATATTATATTTAGAACCATGAAATTTCACAGTATTTCTTTTATGGAGTTCTTACCTTGTGCAATTATTTAACACTTACAAGGAAAGTCTGGTATTTTTGAGAACAATGAATTATAAATATATATAATTATTATTAGACTTCTTAGTGGATAGAGAAAACTATATTTGCAAATAATTTATTAGTAGTATTTTTAAAATTTGAACTCTTCTTTCTTGCTGGAAATATTTTCAAATAGGATGAGTTGGGTGGCAAAATCCATCTCAGGGCAGAATTTTCTGAGCTCATTCTCAACAAATAGACACTAGCCATGCACTAGGTAACCGATCAAGAAGGTAGTAACACATGAGTGAAACACATTTACATGACTCATTTTATTGAATCTGTAGTCACTCTGGGGTAAACAAAAGTAGCAACTGTGGTTAGATTTTCTATTATATGACAGATTTACATATATATTTACACATAAAATATTTTCCATGGAGCATGCCATTTAGTCGGTAGTCTATAATTTAGTCTGCTTTACTCTCGCCTAGTGTGTTAGTCTATTCTCGCATTCCTATAAGAAATACCTGAGACTGGGAAATGTATAAGAAAAGGGATTTAATTGGCTCACAGTTCTACAGTCTGTACAGATGAAGCATAGAATCATCTGCTCCTGTGGAGGCCTCAAGAAGTTTTCACTCACGGTGGAAGGCCAAGTGGGAGCAGGCACTTCACATGGTGAAAGCAAGAGCAAAACAGGAGAGAGAGAGAGGGGTGCCACACACTTAAATGACCAGATCTCGTAAGAACTCTGAGAAATCTGCCCCCATGATCCAGTCACCTCCCACTCATCACCACTTCCAACATTCAGGATGAGATTTGGGTGGAGATAAGTATTCAAACAATATCACCTATAAATGATAGTTACAGTAATAGGAAATGAGAGATGTGCAGCAACTATGAAAACAGTACTATTCTTTGGAAAGAATGATGTATAAAGAGGCTTTCTCAAATTTATTCTTTCCTCGTTCACCACCAACAACCTAACCGGCCAGTAGTAGTTTAGTGAGAAATGTTTTAAAATTCCATTGGCACCAACTCTGATCTTAAAGTTGACATGAAGAACTGTATCCCTCATTTTGAATCAGAGTTGGGTAGTAAGGGCCTCTGCCATCACTGACTATTGGCAAAATTGGTAAATACTTATATATGTTTGCCTTCAAAAGCTACACTTTTTTTGAATTATTTTTACTAGTGTTAACTCATATGTCAATCATATTTATTTTTAATAGGCACATTCCATATGATTCAACAATTCCCAAACAAAATATGTCATTTTAAGTAAAAACTGAATAATCAAAATACTTAGAGTTTATTTTGTCAAGTAGCTTTTCTCTTTCTAAGCATGTAATATTTATGTAAATCAGCCTGCAGCAAAAACAATGCAAAGCAAATACAGGTTCCAAAGTGAGCATGTTGGGCTCTGTTGATTAATTTAATTCAGCCAATATTAACTGAACAGAGACCAAGTGTAAGGTGCTATATTATAAAATTCAGGAAATAAGAAATGAACAATTACAAGGAAAATAAATCAAGATAAGTAGTCAAATAACTAAAATGTACAGCAGAATATCAGTATAATAAAAAGGTAGCTTTACATAATTTCAGGAGAAGGAGAGCGAACAGGAGTATCAAGAATGTATGGATACTATTAGCTCCCTCATTTAACTATAACTTAATATTGATCGATCGATTGAATTTCTACTTTGTGCCAGGCTGTTCTGGTCATTGTGGTTAAACTAGGGAATAAGGCAAAGTTCTTGCTTTGATGAGATTTTGTATTACCTATGATTTACATGAGCCATAAGAAATGAATAAAATATCAATAAGAGTACTAGAAGTGAAGTCATTCCAGGCAGTAGGATGTCACAAGATAGTGATAAGAATGTGTGAGAATGGGAAAAATAAAGAACCTATTTATCTGATTTATAAGATACATATAGGAATTGGTAAAATATGGGATGGGAAGGTCAGAAAAGCTGAAATATGCTCAAAATTATGCTAATTTTAATAGGAAAGCAGTATTTGCTGAAAGTTTGTGAGAAGTATATTATAAAGAAGGAATGTACTTTAGTGAAGATTAAAAGTGTAGGATAAATTAGAGAGGTGGGGCCAGTGGTTGGATGATGCCAGTTATTAATTTATTTTTATAGTCTCAGGGAAAGGTAATGATAGGTTTTGAGAAATATGGTAATTTGAGGTCTTTAAAATATATTCATTTTTGCCTGGGAGGTAGAACTTTATTTCCAGTAGTCTTCTAGAAACAGAATTAGAAAGTAGAAACAGCATTCTTCTCCTTTGTACCTGTACCCCAAAGGCAATAGGATAAATTTTAAAATAGCTCAGATTTTAAACCAAGTGAATATGAGTAATGGAGTAATTCTCATTATCTGAAACACAAAAGATTGACATTTAAACATATTCAAGAAAATCAGAGAATTAAGGATTCATTCAATAAAAAGAGGTGAGAAATATCAAACATAATAGATTGGATAATAATTAGAAACATGTTTCAAAAACTGAATCTTGGGCTGTTTATAAAAATGCAGAATAGTGGTTAATAAAATTTAAGTGGGTCTTAAAAGAAGTTAATCTAAATAAGCTTTCTATGTGCGTGTGAAAATAAAGAAATAAAAGCCAAACAATTACGAATGTAAATATGCATAGAACATGAAGAAACCAATAATAATATAGTAGGTCTGGTGTGGTGGCTCACACCTGTAATCCCAGCACTTTGGGAGGCTGAGGTGGGCAGATCACTTGAGGTTAGGAGTTTGAGACCAGCCTGGCCACCGTGGCAAAACTCCATCTCTACTAAAAAAAAAAAAAAAAAAAAAAGTACAAAAATTAGCCAGGTGTGGTGGTGTGCAGCTGTAATTCCAGCTACTCTGAAGGCTGAGGCAGAAGAATTGCTTGAACCAACCTGGAAGGTGGAGGTTGCAGTTAGCTGAGATCACCCCACTGCACTCTACTAGGTGAATATGATAGTAATAATAATTATAAAATAGATATAATTCACATACCATGCCATTTGTCTTTTTTAAATATTTGGTAAATTTTAGTATATTCACAAAGTTGTACAACCATCACCATAATCTAATTTCAGAACATTTTTATCACTTCAAAAAGATACCTTGTTCTCATTAGCAGTCACTTCCCTTTTACCCCCGAGCCCTTGGTCCGTAGCCATCTACTTTCTGTCTTTGTGAACCTACCTATTCTGGACATTTCATATAAATGAAATTGTATAATTTCTGGCTCTGTGTATGGCTTCTTTCACTCAGAATAATGTTTTCAAGGCTCATTCATGTTTTAACATATATCAGAACTTTGTTGTTTTTTATGGCTAAACAATATAAAATTGAGAAACTGCCTGACTTTTTTTCATAAAACAGCTGCACCATTTCATATCATCAACAGCAATTCATGAGTATTCCAATTACTCCATATCCTTGCCAGCACTTGTTATTGTCTAACTGATGTGTGTATTTGGCCAGAAAATTTAGAAGCATACTAATGCCGTTTCATACTGTGACCTTTTCAGCTTTTTAGACTATTATGACACAGCTAGCAGGTCAGCCCCAGGAAGCATTCAAAATCGTTCCCCTCTTTAGTGTAAAATTTGGGTCACACATGCACAGGTAATATAGACTGTCATTATTCAAAACAAGTTTTGAATATGAGTGTTTGTGTCTCATTGAATAATGAAAACGCATCTCACACAGCCGGGATGCCAGGCCCTGTCAGTCTACACAGCAGCAACCAATTTTGCTCTTCAGTATTTATGTCACTAGAATACTGCATAAGTAATAGCTATTAGATTCCCATACTAAACTGATGTCCTGACCTTGCTTTGTCATAGGTGGCAGCACAAAGAACGTTAGCAGCTTTCAGATTGGGCAGCTAGGTAAACATTGCTTTCAGTTAAGATCCAGCAGGAAAGTAATAAAGCAGCAATTTTGGATATCATATAAGCCAAGAACACATAGAGTGAGGTGCATTTTCTTTACGCAGCTAAGAATATAAAGGACAGACATTCTTCATCTGTCAGTTCACTGAGGAAGGAACAAAAGTGGTTTAGCATTGTTTAAAGCTCATAAACTGCAACCATAAATCAGCAAATTAGCTAATGATTGCCTCTGGGTAGTGATTCATGATAAAAAAACAAATGAGGAAAGGTACTCAAGCATTGCACTTGGTAGCTACTGAAAAAATTAAAGTTCCATCTTCATAAAAAACTCTTTAAGGGATGTTATAAAGGGTTGTGCCCGGGTAGCAGAACAATTACTGCTTCAAATGATTATGTTTTATAATAAATTCTACCACATCAACTGTGCTTTTCAATGCTAAGTGTTGTAAATGATTCATACCGTGCCCAGGAAGATGCAAGTGTGGGACTCATTTAGGAAGATGTAGTCAATGCTGTTTTAACAACGTATATGGAAATAAGAGTCTAATGCACAGTACCAAGACTAGGGCCATGTCATTAGTAAGGATCTAATAAATATTCATTAACAAGGTTGCTATGAAAATCAGAGAGTAACATTAATCTTTGTAAAGCCAAATTAATCTTCTGGATCTTGTTTACTTTGTATTTTATCACTTTATTTTAAACATGATTTTTTAAGTTGAATTATTTTCTCTTATAAATGTATTCAGGAAGTATGTACTGAACATTTCCCATATGGAAGCACAATTACAGGAAAGGAGGTAAATTTGAAGACATGGAGCCTGCCCTCAAAGAGTTTAGGATCTAGTAGACCATGCAAAACAATGCTTAGTGCATTTATTACGTGTTTTCAAAGTATTTAAGTAGCAGTAAAGAAGAGTAAGTTGAAAATGAATGTTTAAACTGAGACTGATTGATTCCAGTTAGAGCTTGTTAGATGCTTAGGTTACCTTAAAAATAAGAAAGCTGTTTTTTTCTTTTTATTACTACTAGCAGAGCTAAAAGGCATTGATTATATAAACTTAAGTGGTTGTAAGGGCCACTACAGACTACAAATTCAGGTTGATTTTCATAAAAAATGTAACTCTCAAATTTAATTCCAGAATGTAATAAAAACACATGAAACAGCTACCAGTGGTCACTGAGGTCTGTTGTTTGGACTGTACATCTCTCTTTCCATTTATGAACATTATTTTCTGCATGTTTGGGAATGAAAAATGGAGGCTTAGGCAAAATTGGTGAGCTCTTTTTTTCTACTCCCATGTAAAAACACAATAAGAATTTCATTTCTTCTTGATTCAAATTTCTGTGCTTAATGAGCTCAGTTGGGATGCAACGTTGAGGATTCACCGTGGAATGCAGCTGGAGCAGAAGTCACCAATTGTGCCAGAATTAGCATGTGTCATCACACATGCCAGCTGAATGAGAAATGTGACTGCCCCTCTCTCTCAGTAGATACTGATAGCTGGTCTTGTCTTTAGAAGACCGGCTTAGATAGGCTAGTTAGAGTCAGCTACCCTTATTCTCTAGTGGCATCTTGGTTGTAGAGGATTTTAAGCTTCAGATTTCCCCCACTTACTTATATTTGATTATTTAAGGTGTTGTTTTAGGTAGCACTTGTCCAAAGAACTTTAGGTAGCTTTAGTCATTATTTATATTATATTGATTATAAACAGAAAGTCACTGTTTTATAAGGGTGCTAAGTTATATGCCAAATCTTGAAATATATGAACTGAGATATTGCAAGCAACCAAAGTCATTTTTATATTACCTGATTTGTAATGCAAAAGTTTTTATTTATAATGATGTGAAAAAAAGATCCCTCGCTACTAGTTTGACATTGGCAAAATTATATATTTTAAATGCATGCAATTTTAATATCAGTTTACAGTGTGAATCCTGGCACATTTTTATTCAAGTCTCTACCCATTTGAATTGAAAATGATGTTGTGACACTGTTTTGAAAATCCTTTGAATGTGACCCTTCCTTTTACTCATGCAAAACATTTTTTGTTCTAGTAATAATTGAAGACAAATATTATAAAAGGTAGCAAAAAACTGGATAGATTATTTTACTGAAAACATATTGCTTAATCAGTGCATAAATAATGTGCACTATTTTCATTCTAAGATAAGTATTCACTCTAATGGGGAAGAGAATGGCAAAACTGGAAGCCATCAGTCATGAACTGGAAAGAAGAAATACTTCTTATTTTCTCCTTCATATTTCTTTCTCACCTATTCCTACTTCTTTCTTTCAATATCCATCCAGTACTCTTTCTTTGTTCAGGTGGTGTTTCTGCTTTATTCTTTCTAAGGATATTGAAACACCTGGGTTTTTGATCTTTCACCCGATTTCAATAACTTGTTAACAGCACACTACATTCTCTTCAGTTTTTTTCTTTTTTTTTTTTTTTTTTTTTTTTTTTGCTGACTCTCCTATCCCCCAAGTCATTGCAATTTTTTTATTATGGTAAAGCTAAAAACATAAATCAGAAGACTAAGAAAGTTTAACTTGTCCAAAGTCACCCAGAAAATATATAGCCAAGTTATATTTGAACCTAACTAACAATGAATCCTTTACAGTTGACTATTAAACACATTTACCTATTTTGATATTAGTTTTAACTCTATCCATTTATCTTGCAATCCATTTTCTCAGTCATTTATTCACCCTCTTACAAATATCTATTACTTGCTGGTTTGGTACTGTTTCTGTTACTTTGCATTAAATACTCATACCTTTGCAAGGCACAGAGTATTTAATCCTAAGTAATAGAAACAGTCAAGGAGTGGGGTAATAGAGAAATAATACAAATAATCAGAAATAAACACATAGTTACAAATTATAATCCACTTTCTATAAGAGAAAAGTAGATATCACAATGAGATAATATAAGATGAACAATTATTTAAGATTGGAGACACAGAAGCTCCTTTTGGATGAGGAAGTTTTGATGGTTCCCCCCACCCCATTTCTATAAGATGAGATCTGGAAGATGTGAAAAAATTATCCAGTTGTAGCAGAGGGAAGCACATTCCAGCCAAAAGAAAGGTATCTGCAAAATGCCTGAGGTGAACTAAGAGTTGCTGGAGCATTGTGATGCTGGAGGAGAGTGGTGAGTATTGACCCTGGAGAGGTAGACGGGTGGATTATTCAGAAACTTTTAGCTCATATTAAGTAACTTTTTGATCTCATGCAAGGGAAAATCTTTAAACTTTTAAAACAAGTGAATATATGAATGCATTCGGATTTTAGAAGATAATTGTGGCATAGAAAGTGATTTGGAGGAAAAAAAAAAAAAAGAAAGTGATTTGGAGGTAAGCAAATGAAGAAATAGGGTCCAGTTAGAAATCCATTGTACTTAGTCCACATGAAGGATGATAGCAGGGTTGTTGTGTTGTGGTAATACTAGGATTGGGGGAAAATAGATGTATTCCAGTATGTTTATATTTATTATCCTTCACTGAATCCTGAATAAATCACAGATTCATTCTGAGCTCTAGTGTCTCTTTTATGTCGTTCATGAATTCAACACTATAAATAGGTTGAAGAAGACAAAATAAGTCAAGGAACTTTGATTTCTTAGAAGAGATAATAAGGTGTTTTATTATTGTATTATTACAAAAGTTTATATTAATATTTTGAGATAAATTGCACACAGAAGAAATAGTCCCAGGATTCAAGAAATAATATAAACATTAGCATGTCCATTTTTATATGGGTCAGTGATACGATAGTATGTTTTCTTTAATTTTCTTGTGTCTTTGGTGTTAGGCATTACTCAAATGTAAATATGACTTAGTGATGTTTTAATTTGAACATCTGAAAAATTGAGATTTACAAAATATGTTTGACAACACAAGCTTTTTAAAAAAAAATTGACTTTCATTCCCAACTTTTAGCTTCACAATACTTGTAACCTATATGTGTGAGAAGTATTCCATATAAACACTGTACTAAGACAATATTTGATTAATTCCTATGGACATTCCACAGCAAAGTAGAAAAAATTTGATTAAATTAATGCCCCTCATTTTTCTGGAAGGTCTTCCTTTCTAGCTTATTAGTCCTGAAGAAAAGTGCTGTATTTAGATTCTTTCTGACTCTCATACTGGTACCAGAAGAGGATCTTTGTGTCAACTGCTAAGATTCAAGGTAGTTCTCAGTTACATATTTTTCCTCTAGTTGCTGATAGAGCATCTGTTTCCTACTGCTCTCATAGGTGTCCAGGTTCTTAGATAGTATTTCTGGTTTGGATGGTATGCAGGTGCGATTGTTTCCTCAGTTGTTGAATGAGGGTTGTTCACAGAAGCTGGTTGGAATGAGCACTGCTGTACATAAGGCAATAGTCTGCTGCATGCTGTTAGTTGTTTGTTCCTACCAGACAACAACAAAGGTAGTAAACGGCCCCACGTCTTTTGATGCTTGCAGTGTTTGAGTCAGGTGCTACTTTTACCAGTGTGGTCACTCATCACCTATTTCCACCCATTATGACCATCATTAGGACAATAGAGGAAAAGGAAAGTAGGGCAGCATTATTAACTCGGAAACTAAATGGTTCAGTGTTCTGTCTCACAGTAAGGCTGGCTGCTTTTTTACTTCATAGTATAAATCTCTTCTTAACTTCAATTTGAAGTTTTATTGTGACGCTCTCCTCCAGTAAAACAAGAGCTGACTCATGTCTAGCTGTTGTTGCCTAAAGAAGATATGTCTTCAGAGTTCAAGTTTTATGATAACAGATGGAGAAAAGCATCCAAAATCATTCATATTCATGATTATTTCAGTAGCTACTAAAACATGAAATAATGAACATTTTGAAGAGTTATGTGACACTCAAATAGTAATGCTTTGTCTTAAACATTAGATAGATAGAATGAGATATGTACTGATTTGTGAATTATATTTTCTTCGTGCTTTTTAGAAATTACAATAGTATTAGCCTAACATCATTTAGGGTTAAACCCAGAATGTTGCTCCACATCTAAGATTTCCATAGTATACCTTATCATATATTTAAGATCTTTTTATGACCCCTTAGATCTTTGGTCTAGAAGGACTCTGTCATAGATAAATGAATTATGCCAGTACTTCACAATAGTAAAATTTTCATATTTCCAACAGTTTATTTTCCAACATATAACTGTTTTAAAACATAGCATTCTATCACATAATATGATAGCATTTTAAGCCTCTTGTCAACACCAGTTGAAGTATAAATACATAAGTGTAAAGTAATATGATGACTTTGGACTGCTTAACCTTCTGTGTTATTAATGTACTGTATATATGTGTGTACGTGTATGTATCCTATCTTGAATTTCTACCTAATAGGTATAACACTAAGTATAGCCACGGTGTTATTACTTTTAGCCAATTGACACTTCATCCTCACTAAATAATTGAAGAGAGGTCATAGACATCCTTTTTATTTCTCTAGTTAGTTATAGCACGGATGTCTGAATACAGATTAGAGTCATCTGTTGCAAATAACACAAGGCAGTCAAAGGATTTTTCATGCTGCAGGCACATTTTTCTTATTTATTGGAAGCATTAAAAATGCGTCCCACCTAATTTTATCTGAGTAGATAGATAATAAAACATGAAAAAATTCATGAAGTTAAAAACAGACAGCCTGCCTGATCTTCCTGTCATTTTGCCAACTCTTCAGATCTATCCAATAGTAAATGTATCTTTCACAACAAAAAAATATGAAACTTGTTTAACATGGAGTCTGTGCTTAAGGGAAACCTGAGTGTGTTTATGGAATACATTAACTAACATTCCTGCATTGCCTGATGAGACAGAGTTCTAGAGTAGTTTGAATAGCCATTTTTTTGTTGAACAAAGTGGTGGCAAAGATGAGATGATGATGTTAATATTATTGTCCGGGTGCATAAATCCGCAAGACAGTTCTGACTCCATGTGGTAGACGGTGAAAAGAAACCTAGATTGAAAATTAGAGGGTATTACCATTGCAGCTCTCCTCCTCCTAAGTCAGATAACTTTGAGTGTAGTACTTAATCTTTCTTGAACCTCATTTTGTCACTTTAAAATTTAAGGAGACCAGGGGCTGGGCCTGGTGGCTCATGCCTGTAATCCCAGCACTTTGGGAGGCTGAGATGGGCAGATTGCCTGAGTTCTGGAGTTCAAGACCAGCCTGGGCAACACAGTGAAACCCCGTCTCTACTAAAATACAAAAAATTAGCCTGGCATGGTGGTGTGCACCTGTAGTCCTAGCTACTCAGGAGGCTGAGGCAGGAGAATTGCAAGAACCTGGGAGGCGGAGGTTTCAATGAACCGAGATCACACCACTGCATTCCAGCCTGGGTGACAGAGCGAGACTCCTTCCCCTGCCAAAAAAAAAAAAAAAAGGAAGGAGACCAGGTTGACACAGATGATGTATTAAGTTGCTCACAAAGTTTGTTATCCTGGGAAATATTCTCAAGTTTAAAAATAGTAAAATAAACAGCAAGTACAGCAAGTGTCCTATATGTGGATGAAGGTGGAGGAAATAAATGATGGTCACCAGATTTTCAACACTGGTTAGGTCATTCATTAGTAAGACTACAGCATATTATTAATTTTCTTAGTACTTTAACTGCTGCTGTTGAAATTTGTCTTAGACATCTCTCTGTCTCTGTATCTCTGCCTCTGTCTCTCTCTCATTCTCATGTATGCACACAGAGACACACACACATATGCATACATAAACATTAGCTGCACCGATGCAATATATTTATATTTTTGGAAGCTGGAAATGATGTCAGTGAAATATTGTTGTATTCTAAGGGCATAAGCCAAATCCATCAAGGGTTTAGGAAAGCATCATGTACAATTTGTGTTAAAATAATAAGTGCTTGTTTTTCTATACTACCCTGCACTATTCAAAGCTATTTCATATCCATTATCTCAGTAGATCTTGGCAGTAGCACTGAGAAATGGCTGTAGCTGATGGCAATATCCCTGTGCTATGGAAGAAAGAAATGAAACACTATGATTAATGAGCTATATCCAGGGATCACACAACACAACTGATTAGTAAAAGACCCTCTGACACTTACTCATATACTTTTTTCATGCCTCATTGCCATTGCAGTTAAGATACATTAATAAGAAACATTTCATGTAAAATTGCAACATAAGCATGAGAAGGGTGATTTTTAGGAACTTTCTGGAACTAATACTAGTCTAAAGTTGTCATCTCCATCTGCATTAGTTAAAATGTCAGCAGTGGATTTTGGCTGCATCCCTACAAGATTAAAAGCTCCAAAATTCAAATAATAAACCCCAAGCTTTTCTCACTTTCCTAATCAAATTGGCAAACTTCAGAACCTGATGAAAGTAAAATCTGTGATAAGTGAAGGTATCATTCTGGCAGAAAAATATCCAGTTAGAGACCCTGACAAGTGTACTTTGCATCTTTTTGCTTTTCTCATTGTGAGCATTTCATGTTTGAAAGGAAGCGTAAAAATGAATTAAGTAACATAACATTTCTATCAACAAATTATAAATCATATTAGTATTCAAGAAATTTGCAACACCAAGTTTTTAAATAAATCTGTATTAAGTAAAATTGAAAACTGTAAGTAACGTAGACTTGTACTTTTTCTATTAAATTATCCATTTTACAAAAGACTCCTATGCATTAAGATTTCGTTGATTTTAGTCTTAGAATAGGAGACTTATTTTTAGTGCACCCTTTGTAATGAGAAGAATTAAATGATGAACCATAAAAACAACCACAAGAAGGTAGCCAAGTCTCTATTTTGTGATTCCCATCAGCTAAGACTTTTGACATAGTGACATCTTTGCATTTGCTTCCAGAGGAACAAATGTAAAAAATGCAAGCACAATAGATGCCCTTAAACCGAAAGAAATTAGCTTTTGAGAGTATTCTTTACTTCAATTATGATAAAGAAAATTAAACCAGAATCAGAGCTATCAAAGGTGAAAGAACTCAGCTTCTCTGCTGTTAGTTTTACAATGCTAAGTGATTACATTTACATGTCGACTTCATTATGTAGTTTCATTGTATATTTCATATGCTGATTAAATACATATTTTTGTTTTTAAATAATATTGAAGAAAGTAAGGAAAACGCCTTTTGTGACTTTGGGTTCCAAAAATTAGGAGAACTCATTTGGCACCTCCAAATAGCTCTCTCTAGTTGATTAATTCTACACTGAGAGAATTTTTCTGAAGCTATTAATGTTTAGTAATACATATAGAAACAGTATGTATGGTTTAAAAAGTAAAACAAATACTCCTGAGGTTAATGGAAATATAGGTGAAGGCTATGCTTGCACAGAAAGTGAAAGTGAAATGATTTTCCTTTTAGAAAAATGTACCAACAAACGTAGATCAAGTCATCAGTATTTATCAAATGCTTGTCCATTTCTCTTTGATACCCATATGTAGCCTTCAGCCTAATTCTGGCTATTGTATAGAAACACTTGTAGTACAACTCTTTGAAAAAGATTCCAATGAAGGGTAGAGGAAGAAGGGAGGCGAACAGAGAGAGGTATATATATATATATATTTTTAATTTTAAAGAAATTGAAAAATTGCTCAGAGATATTATGTTCTTTCAACAGGTTTTCTTAAAAAGCTTCAGAAATATATTTTACAAAAGAGAATCTGGGCACAAGTTCAGTGTAACATAGTATTTTTTCCTCCAAAATGTCTGGAACTGCATTTGCCCTTGGAAGAGCTTTTCAAGTCATTAAAGCCTGTCTTGTCTAACTACCTTGAATGATGAATGATGAAGAACTATATGCTGGGGTTTCATTTAATTTGTATCTGGACGGAGTGTTATAGCTCACGACCAAATGTCTTCCAAATAAACACCTTGTTGATTGATGTGACACATCATAAGACAGAAGGTTTTTTGAGCTGGGAATATATGATAGAAGCTGAACATATGGTATTATATAGGAAAAGAAACTCTTCCAGAATGTGTGAATGAAATAGCAGTTTCAAAGCAATTTCAAAAATTCTACATTTTGGAGATGTTAGCAATTGCCTGGCCTAGAATTTAATCAACAGCAAGAGCTTTGAAAAGACTCCAGGACAAAGAATGTAGGTAATGTGAAAAATGTCTCTCAGGCCAGAAAGCATTACTAACAAATTGTCATGTCTCTGTGCTATAGACATCATTCATACCAATGTCAATAATAGCTCCACAAACTGTAATTTCATAGATACACTGAGATAGCTAATGTGAAGAACCTGCCCATTTTGTCTTTTAAGCACTTATCTGGTAAATCCATTGGAATATGAAAAAAAGTCATGGTGTTTTATAGGAAAGTTGTAACAAAACTAAATTGACAAATGATGACTTGTGTATATAAGTAAGGATCAGCACAAATTACATATGCCAAGTCCAAAATGTATTTGTATTCTATTAAGATTTTAATAAAAATTTAATTTTAATCAATTTGTTAAGTTTATGAAGATAAAAATATGGAACCTAAATATAATCTTCAAAATATTTAGGAATTATGTTTTTTTGCTATAGACTTAAAACCAAAAAAGTCATGGTTCAATCACACAAACCATTTGGATACAAAAAGACTTGAGACTCCCATTTCACAGGTATCTTAGTTTCCAGAAACACCACAGGACATCAGCAACTAGATTATAACTGGGCTTATATCATTGTATCTTTCTCCATTTGGACTGTTCTTAAGGAGGTTGGTAATCAGCCAGTTGTCTATGAGACATAAAGTGCTAGTTGCCTAACATGATGCTTCTCAGTTTAAAATAGAGTCTTACAGTTTTTTTTTTTCTCATGCCCCTCCCAGCAATCCTTTTAGTTAAATATTTGCATCATCTCCTTTGAGGATAATGAAGCCAGCACTTTCCCAAGGCAGAAATGGCAGCTGAATTCAAATTTTTGATATCAGCTTGTAGCTTTTATTTACCTTATCACCGTATTAACACTTTTGAAGTTACTTGAAGCTTTTGAGACACCCACAAGACGAGGGAAGAGAACTATAAACAAGAAGGTCTATAGGCCATACTCCAAACCATGATTAGGTGGCCTTGTTTCTAAAGCCAATTCTTAAACATGTATTTATAGTGATATTTAACAATAATTTAGACCATTCAATGCTTTCCTTTTTTTTTTCTTTTGAGATAGTGTCTTGCTCTGTTGCCTAGGCTGGAATGCAGTAACCCAAATGTGACTCACTGCAACCTCAACCTGCTGGGCTCAGGTGATCGTGCCTCAGCCCCTACGTATCTGGGACCACAGGTGTGTGCCAGCACACCAGGCTAATTTATGTTAGAGATGGGAGTCTCACTTAACTGCCCAGGCTGGTCTCAAACTCCTGAACTCAAGTGATCCTCCCACCTCAGTCTCCCAAAGTTCTGGAATTACAGGCATAAGCCATCACACCAGGTCAAAAACTTTCCTATTTTATTAGTATACAAATATCTTCACCTCATATAATGACTTATCCCTAATTATGCTCAGAATGGGCTCACAGTTTAGTATAGTTAAGATTGTCTTTGGACATTTTGTTGTGAAAATGACTATGTAATTATTCCTTAAGTTATTCTATACTGGCATATTTTGAATAGCTAATTTCATATGTCTTTGCCAAAAAGGAAGTGTTTTCTTAATATAATTGTATTTTTACTATTTAAGAAGATATTTTGAGAAATTTTAGATAAATCTGTTGATCATATTACATACATTTTATGTGCATTGAGCATATTATATTTATTAAGATACAGAAGTCTTTGTTTTTAATTGGGTTATACTATGAAGGTTCATGTATGAATCATTTTCTCAGAATTCAATTTTTCTCAGGAAAATAATGTTATAAATAATGACTAAATCAGAATGCCTTTCAAAAGTCCCTTTAAGTCATGATATAGATGAAGGAATCACAGAAATAATAATACTATTGATAGAAACATTTTATTAATTAAAAGTAAGGATACATTATAAACTTAATGCTAAAATGCCACACACACACACACACACACACACACACACACACACACTCATTTTTCTTATCTTCAGGAGTTGGACAACTGGTAATGCTTTAAGGGTAAATAGGTATGTAACCTTTTTATCGTTTGTGTTTTTTCAGTCTATAATATAATAAGACATTAACAATAAGCCAGTCGTTTAAAATGTCCTTTCAAGCTCTGAGTTCCTTTGGTATAGAAATTACTGAACATGTCTTAAAAAGGCTTAAGGGGCCTCAATGCTAATCACAAAGATTTACCAACTTCAAGAAGAAGAAAAACACTGATCCTCTGACCTGTCATTATGTTCAGTGCATTTTTAAGTATGTTAAAAGAAGTACATTTGATCTGATTATAGTTTTTCTCAAATTTTCAGACTTTTTTTATATCTTAAATGTATCTGAAAAAGAAGTATACTTTTAGAACAAAAAATTATTTAGGAACTTTTTTCCCTTTCTTAATGGCATGTAAAGTAATAGCCTATATTATCACCGTTTTATATTTTACAAAATAAAATGTTACAGATGTCTAAATTATCTATATCACTAGTATTATTTTTACTTTATTATCATGACAAATAACAAGCTTTAGAGTATATTATTACCAGTAAACTCAAGCATGTATTCCAACTTCTACTTGACCATTTGGCTCAAAGGTAGAATGGCAAGCTAGCCTTAACCTGGACCCAGGCCATGACATTAGACCTGCAAATGGGAAACCAAAGACAGAAGTGCCGAGTTAAAGCAGACAGGCTAATGAGAAAAGGTTGGATTGCCAGCCTCTTTGTCAACTATAAGAGAGAGGAGTGGGCCTTAAAAACTTCAGAACTAATTCTGTATGATGAATGCAGAATTGTAGAATTCAGTAATCAGTGGAGTATTTAACATTTATCTCTCTTGATCAGTTTAAAGAAAGTTGAAGACAAGCTGCCAAAATTTTCTGTGGTTTACTAATTGTTTTTTCCAATTTTCTTCTTAGACAATGAGTTGTAAAAGGGCACATTTAGAGAATAGTGGATAGGTATCAGAGAAGACCTCTAACAATAACTCCTGAATATGTAGCTTTCAGTGTATCCTTGAAGTTCACTCCAGACTTACCCCAAATAGGAAAAGACAAAACCATTCAAAACTTGGCTTGGCTGAGTATGAGTCCACATTCCTTTACCCTGAGAACAAGCTCTAGTCATATCAATATACCCTCCACTTTCCAGTATTGTCTTCTTGGGGAATTTAATTGGAGAGGGCAGGGAAACTGTGATTTCACATTTTATCTCATATTTCTTTTCCTTTAGGCTTCTGAGAATATCATCCATGAGCAGCCTGTGCTTATCTATTTTTTTAAACTTAGAATAGATTCAGAGTAGTAGACAACTTGAATAGGAATAGTAAATAGTTAATTCCCTTGAAATTTTTCTGAAACATCTATGAACAGGTACATGGAGGAAGATGGAAAATGTAGGGCTTTAAATGTGTCTCTTATCTGCATGCTGCTTTGCAGTTGGGGTAATCTGGCCATGACACCTTTTATTCTCTCACTCTGATAAGTTCTCTCTGGTCCCAGACTATGGATCCAGTCTTTATCCTGACCACTGTTACTGCACCAAAGGTTTATACTATGTATGACTCCAGTTTTACATTCATGTATCACTGTTAGCTTGCATGAAAATGATTTGATACATGAGTTTATGGGCACCATTTTCTGCTTTACTTCTTGCCTTAAGTGTAATCTGACTATAAAACTGTGTTTCCCACAGTGCTTAATTGACCTGCTGATAAATAGTTTTAATAAATAGAGTACTGTATTATCTTTTATTAGTTTTTTTTTTAACTTCTAAGCTTTTAGGGTTATCTTTTGCTCAATTCAGTTTATTTTTCTAAGTCAGTAAAACAAAGCAAACTTCTTAAAATTCTCAATCCCAACTACACACACACATGCATACAATCTCAGCTATATATACCCAAAAAAATACATCTGTGTTAGATTAATAGATATTAGAAAATTAGTGTGAATAGAAAATAGCCCTATATAATTCTCTGGAGTTAAAGACTGGATAAATTTTTAAACAATGATTTTACTTGTACTTGTTTCCAGAGTAAATTAATAATCCTAACCCACTGTATACTAATGAAGAGAAATGCTTTCAACACAACGTAAGGTTCATTTGACAAACTAACATGAAGCATCACCTATGTGTCATGTATACAAAGATAAAGTATATTAGGACAAATGAAAGATAGCAAAAATATACAAAGATAAATAAAATGTTGTATCTGCCATCAAGGGTCTCATAGATGGTCAGTGTAAAATCTTGTGATAAATGTTAAGTGCAATAAATGCTTTAAGAAGCACATCAAAGGCCAGGAATGGAAGCTCATGCCAATAATCCCAGAACTTTGGGAGACCAAGGCAGGCAGATCACAAGGTCAAGAAATCAAGACAATCCTGGCCAAATGGTGAAACCTCGTCTCTACTAAACATATAAAAATTGGCTGGGTGCGGTAGCATGTGCCTGTAATCCAAGCTACTCAAGAGACTGAGGCAGGAGAATTACTTGAACCTGGGAGGCAAGGGTTGCAGTAAGCTGAGATCCTGCCACTGCACTACAGCCTGGTGACAGAGCGAGACACACACACACACACACACACACACACACACACACACACACACACAGAGCACATCAAAGAACAGGGCAAGGGGCAGAGAAGAATGAGGAGACTTGCTGAAATGCAGAAATGGTTACCTCTCAGCAGCCTGAGGGATACCCACAAGGTATACAGAGGAAAGGACCTTTGAGCTAAGACTTAAAGAATACATAATATCCTTTAATGACTTGTTAATAATGAAATGACAGAAAATTGATAAAAATTAACCATACAAAGAATAACGAAAGGGAGCTTATAAGCCTTCACCCTCACCTGCAACCTGTAGCTCTCTTTGCTAATCTGAACCTTTCAGGCCTTACTCCTGAAGGTGCCTTTTCAGAAATCCTTCTTTCACACCCAAATCTAAATTTGATCCTCTTTTATACTCTCTTAAGATACCAGCACCTTTCCTTTATAGACTTTATCAAAATTGGTAAACAGATGAAATCTCTGTGCTTATTTGGTGCATTGAAACCTCATGAGACTGCTGAGCTAACATGCAGGATCAGATTTTCACATCAAAACCACTGATCAGAGATTATATCCAGCATGAATATCTGTTAAGAATATCAAGGATTCAGGAAATCTGGAAGGCTTGGGCAAAGGACAGAGAGATCTAAACATCATAGGTATCTCCCAGCTCCTTCTTCCTCAGTTCAGACGTGCATGTCAGTGCCAGAATGATCAGTGATGTATGCAGATGAGGTCCACAGGGTTATCTCACAGAACAGGGAGGATTTAAATTATGCAATATCTCTGCTTTATACCTGCTATGGACCTAATCGTGCCCTCCCCACAACCCACAAAGTCATATGTTGAACTCCTATCCTCCAATGTGATGGTATTTGGGGATAAGGCCTTTGGGAGATAACTGGGTTTAAATGACATTGTGAGGGTGAGATCTTCATGATGGAATTAGTGCCCTTATAAGAAGAGACTATAGAGTGCTTGCTGTCTCTTTTTCTTAGCCATATGAGGACACGTCAAGAGAGTCCTGCAAGCCAGAGAGTCCTCACCAGAGTCAGACCACACTGGTAATGTAGTCTCAGACTATCAGCCTTTAGAACTGTTAGAAAATAAATTTATGTTGTTTAAGCCACCCAGTCTATGGTGTTTTGTTAAGGCAATCTAAGTGGACAAATACATACCCCAGAGAGCTGTCCAAGTTACTTTAATTGTCCAAGGAACTGTGCCTTAAAAATCTGTAGATTCTAGATTTATTGACTATAAGGAATCTTTTAGCAGGAACATCCTGCCTAGCATTTTCAATATAAAAAATTGTTTCCTCCTAACAGGCATCATGTGTCAGTTACCTGGAGGTCCAGTGAATAAGAAAATAAGTGAAGTTTTCTTGCTTCTTCTCCTTCTCAAAAGAGCAACACTTACACCCCTACAAAGTTAGTGGGGGGATCACAAGCAGGCTATATTAACATCCTCCTCCCAACTGTAACCTAGAAGAGGGGAGGGACTTTGTGCATTTTGAGCAATACTGTGACTCCTGCGCTATGCAACTCATCTAGTGCAGAGTTATTTAAAGAATGAATGACCTAATGATGTTTTTTACCTACTGTGTTAAACTGTAACTTAAATTTGTTTCTTCTAAATATTTTTTTCCTAAAGCCCCAAAGAGTATACTTCCAGCACAAGGTGATTGAAATAATCATTCAAGTGGCTGTCCTGCAGTTTCTAATGAAGTAAACAGTTGATACAATTTTATGTAGTGTCAATTATTTCCTTGCTAAAATTATGTTGTAGTAGATAAAAATAATTGAAGAAAAGAACACAGACCTTGGCATCTTCTAGCTAGCTATGTTGTGTTAGGATGGATTCACTTTTAATATTGTTTGGGTTAGATGACTCACACTGAAAAAAATTATGAAAGTAATCTGCTTTTAAAAAACTTGCCAAATTTTATGGTAAGGGTTTGTGAGTAGAAATCTCTTGCAAAGAGCCACTGCATTTTATACAGGTAACTGTTTCAAGGGCAGATAGAAAATAGTGAATCATCCTATTATTTTAAACATTCAACATAATTTCTTTAGAGTCTAGAAAGGTCAGATTTATAACTAATTAATGTTTACTACCTGTATGGGTCAGGTTGCTAGCATTAACCAGATGGTACCCTCACTGGGGTAATTGAAAAGAGCTCAAAAAAGGGGCCACTTCAACTAGGGATGGTGAAACAGCCAGAAACCCATAACAGCAGGAAGCTTTAAAACCCCTACTTTGAAGGGGAAAGAAGGAGGCAATGTTAAGGAATCTGTAAAGGCAGCCACCATGGGAGACTGGCTGTCCCACAGGAGCCTCTGTCAAACCTTGGCAATGGGAGACATACATCCTCATCTTTTTCCCTTCCTTTCCTCTGATTTCTTGCCAGTTCCTGCCCCTGGCTTAAGGTAGGAGAAAGCCAGGTGTCAAGAGAGCTTGGGGGATGCAGCCTAAAGAGGTCTCCTGGTGTACAGAGAAGAGTGAATGAGACGAATAATAACTATGGGAAGCAAAACCTAAAATAAGCCCATAAAACCCCTAAAAAATGCCGCAATTCTTTACATGAAGACCAGAACCAAGGAGTAAAAATAAATTAGGGGAAAAAGAAAACATTGGAAAACTCCTTCTTTGATTATTTGCAACTCAGAAGTATTTTTGTATCTAAATGTCAGGTTAAGAATGTCTATCTCCTATTTTTGCAAGAGAGAAATCATCCAAGTGGTATTATCCGAATCTAGCACTGCTTCTTACACAGTTATTTAACCATCCTTTTTACGGTTCTTAGTATATGGCAGGTACTGCTCTAAAATTTTTCTGAATATTGACGTATTTAATTTAATCCTCAAATAGTGATGTCTAGGTTTTATTCTCATCATCCTCATTGAGTACACAAGGATACAAAAACCCAAAGAGGTGAAGTAGCTTTCCCTACTCTACACAGACAGTAGGTGGTAGAGCTACCATCTGAATCCAGGTTCTTTGTGCTTCAGTGTCTGTGTTCTTAGCCACTACAAAATGCCGCCTCCTATGTGGTCGGACTTGTTGCATGACCACAAGCACATACATTTTTTTTTTTTTTTTTTTTGAGACAGAGTCTCGCTCTGTCTACAGGCTGGAGTGCAGTGGTGTGATCTTGGCTCACTGTAACCTTCGTTTCCTGGGTTAAAGGAATTCTCCTGCCTCAGCCTCCTGAGTAGCTAGGACTACAGGCGCATACCACCATGCCCAGACAATTTTTGTATTTTTACTAGAGACAAGGTTTCACCATGTGAGCCAGGATGGTCTCCGTCTCCTGATCTCGTGATCCATCCGCCTCGGCCTCCCAAAGTGCTGGGAATACAAGCATGAACCACCTTGCTTGGCAAGCATATATAAATTTTAAACTGTTACTGTGTCAACAGATCAAAGCATGATTTTTCTTAGGTGAATGTTTACAACCCTCTTAACTATGTTCATTTACTTGAAGGACCTTTAAAGAAGAGATGCATTTTCTACTCAAAATCAAACTACAAAAAATACTCAGGATAATTCTGGTGTAAGTACACATAGATTGGGGTGCTATTTGTCAGAGCTAGTAATTTAGAGGTACATTAGAGGATTAAGTGTGATTAGAGGCAGAATTATGGCAGCTATTTATATGAGCGAATCCAGCATTTACACTGTCAATCCCAAAGACTCAGAACATGTTTTCACTGTGGAAACACTATTTTAAATTGATCATTTATTTTATTTCACAAGAAAGAAAATGTGCAATTTGTCAGATGACAATTCTTTGATAAACATAATTTTTAAAGACTCCAGTGACATTTTATTGAAATACCCTTTTAGCATAAATTAGTTCTATTTTCAGACTCTGTATTCTTTTTTGTACATGCTTTTGTCTGATGAAATAATTTCTTTTTCTATTTCAACTAAAATAATATAAATATTAAAGTGAAGATTAACTTTCTAATACAAAGATGTGTGTCTCTGAAAATCTTCCATATAAGAATTGTGAAATAATGGATTTTTAAAACCTATAGCATAATAAATTTTCACAGTACTGTTGAATATTTGGCAATGTGGACAATCAGCCATTTGAATGACATGACTACGATTCATGTGCTGCTCTCATTTTTTAAATGTGTAGTACATTTGATTTTTAGAAAGCTTAGATTTCAGATAAATATCTAAATATTTTACATAAACAGGTATTTGCAGGCTATTCAACAATTGAATTTGGCCACATTACACTATTATCCAAAACAAACAGAAAAGATTTAATATCACATTAATAAAACTTAAAACCTCCCTAGTTATGTATGTTATATGTAATTTTCAAAGCATCTTAAATTTCCTGGGGAATTTGAAAGTGGAAATTCTAAAATGCTTGTTTTTTCAGTGCTCCAATTTTAGTACAAAGTAGAATCCTGCACTTTCAATAGATGTTGATATCTTAGTCCGTTCTCATACCGCTGTAAAGAACTACCTGAAACCAGGTGGATTAGGAAGAAAAGAGGTTTAAGTGATTCACAATTCCACAGGCTTAACAGGAGGCATGGCTGGGAGGCCTCAGGAAACTTATAATCGTGGCAGAAGGCTAAGGGGAAGCAAGCACATCTTCATATGGCAGCAGGAGAGAGAGAACATGAAGTGGAGTGCTACGCTCTTTCACACAACCAGATTTTGTGAGAACTCTGTCACCAGATAACACTAGGGGGGTGGTTCGAAACCATTAGAAAACACCTTCATGGTACAATCACCTTCCACCAGGCCATCCAACACTCAGAATCACAATTTGACCTGAGATTTGATTGGGGACATAGAGCAAAACCATATCAGTTGATGAGACAAGATGAATATAAATGGGAGCATAAACTTTACCAGATTCAGGGCTTTGTTTATTATAAACACAATTGCTTGATGCTCTTAAAATACACTTTGAACTTTTAAAGTCATGCTTATCTTGTATTATTAAGATTTAAAAAATTGGGGGGAAACTATGAAGATAAAAGGAAATATATTCTGTTCATTTTTTGTGTCACCACATTAAAAAAGAATTGATAGTTGATATTTCTGCATGATTTAACTTGGATCTCATGTTTCGGAGCATGTGATTTCAGATACTCTTTCTTCATTAAGAGACTCATATACATGTTTTCCTGGTCCTTGATTTTTCAGTTTTAATTTTATAATCTCCGAATTTTGAGTAGCCACACATTTTTGAAAACTAAATTTGAACAACCTATACTTCCAGTACAAAGTCACCTTATGCAAATACTCAGGAGATAAACTGTATGTCATAAGGAAGCAACAATTCATCAGTACCTCCCAACATTCGGGAAAAGAGATAGATAATGGAAAACCATTTTGAAGCAATTACCTCATTGATGAGGATAATCATAAAATTAACTGGTTTGTTATAATGTGTATCATGTTCTGAGAGAAATATCCCATATCAAGACAATATCCTGGAAGAAATATTCTATTTCTGAATTTGCTCACTTGGCACGTTGGACTGTTATTTTTAACAATCAGATAAATTCTTCCCAGTCTCTGCAATCTCTTTATTTAAAGAGAGGACTTCTTTACATAAAAATTGTTTAGAGAATAGCAATGATATTCTGCACATGCTTTATCAGAAAATCTATTTAATTTTAGCTTAATATCAAAAATTAAATAAAACTTTTTTTTTAGATGGCATCTCACTCTGTCACCCAGGCTGGAGTGCAGTGACTCCATCATGACTCACTGCAACCTCTGCCTCTCGAATTCAAGCGATTCTCCTGCCTCAGCCTCCTGAATAGCTGGGCTACAGGCACACATCACCACTTCCATCTCATTATTTTTTATTTTCAGTAGAGATGGGGTTTCACCACATTGATCAAGCTGGTCTGAAACTCCTGACCTTGTGATCTACCTGCCTCGGCCTCCCAAACTGCTGGGATTATATACAACTTTCTGTAGGGGTCCACTATAAATGGAATTTTTCCTCACTGATGATCTGGGGAAAACCTTTAGTGAGAACTAAGAGATGACAGGAGTGTGGCATGGATGTCTCCCCAATCCTCCTTCATTGGCTGTGGCAGAAGATTAAGGCATTTTCATGGCCCCTTTGCTACTGAGTCTAGTCAGATACATAGAATTTACTTTAACTCAGTAAAACCCAGCAACCAACACCTATCAGTTAGAATGACCACATCATGCATCATTGCATATGTATGTTAACCTAGGCATTGCGCCAGACATTGGAGTTTAATAGTAGAAAAACAAACACCCATATAGGAATGATTGCCTGTCCTTATGGAGATGACCAACTAGTGGAATACAGAATTACAAAAACAGATAGCTAATTATAATAGACTGTTTCAAGCGTTGTAATAGAAATAATATGAGCTATCGTGGGTACAGGGAAAACAGACACTGATCTCTTCTGAGGGGATGTGAGAGAGTATTTAGTTGAGGTTTTAGCCCATGTCACAGCTTAGAGAGTGAAGATTGAGTCTGAGAAGGAAAGAGCTTGTTTGTAAGATTTCATTGCTGACCTAGTGCACTCAGAAGATAACTGAGCAGAAAAGCATAGAGTGTGGAGTAGAAATAGGTTTGCTGGAGAGTTAATCTAGGCCCACATAAACAACTAAGAAAAAATCTAGGGTGTTTTAAGAAGTTAGACTTTATCCTAAGAATCATCAAAAACCATGAGAAGATTTTTAAGTATGCTAGGAGGAGACCTGAGTTTTGTGGAGAATTAGTGAGAGGAGTAGAAGACATGAAGGGAAAACACATCAGAACATTGAAACACAGATCAAGATGATGGAAAATGGTGATCTAATACAAGGCCCAAGGTACTGGGGTTGAGGAAAAGTCAAGAGATTCATGAAATATTTAGAGAATAAAGTTGACAGGACTCAGTGATTAACTCAGTAATATGGAAAGGAAGGAAGACAGAGGGTTCATGGATGATGCCTAGCTTCCTGGCTTGGGAAACTGGATAAATGTTGACATCATTCACTTAGATAGGCTGTAATAGGATGAAGAACAAATTTGGGAAAAGAAGATGAACTTAGTTTTGGATAGACTGATTTGGAGGTACCTATAGATTAGCCTAGAAAAGATAACTAATTGGCAATGGGCAGTACAGGTCTAAAGTTTATCAGAAACAGTTGGTTTGGAACCATACACCTGGCGTTTATCCCTGGAGATGGCTATGGAAATCACTGAAATGAATCAGGTAATTGGTTCTGAGAGTATTTTAAGAAAGGAGAAAATGAAAGAATCTCAAATAAAAACATTCAAGGGAATTTATGAAAGTTCTTTAGAAAATTTGACACAATGGGTCAACTATGTCTTCTGACTACATAAATGAAGACATTTTTATCTGGAGCTTGCATACTAGTAGGTTCAAGCCTTAGACCACATCAAACACCTATAAAATCTGTACTATGTTGAACTGAATTCTTACTCTAACAGAAATCCCAATCATTGGTCCCTAAGAAAATAAAAACCTTAGCAATGTGACACCCACTAATAATGGAAGTAGTCCAAAGAACGTCTAAAATCTTGCTAAAATAAATTCATAGCTTCTAAGGCTTGTAAGTGGAAAAAAAAATCTTTATTGCAGCAGTAAAATGAGTCTCAACACTCATCACTCTAGCAAACTGCAGATGCGTAGTGGGAACACAGTCAAGGAAAGATAGAGCTTGCCAAAGAAACTTTTACCTTCAATTCAGATAGTTGATCTCAGAAGTGTCATCTTACCCTTTATATGCTCTCAGTATTTTAGGTCATTGAAACCTGTGCGTTAGCATTAAAATGTTTCCAGATAGCTCCACCTGAGTCCTCACTCATATCCTCTGTCTTTTAATGGCACAATACAATTACACAAGTTCTACAGAGTACATTAAAGCCATCCTCAAATTTTAGCAAATATAAAAATCATCTTGAGAGGTTATTAAAATGCAACATTTAAAACCCTAATCTACACTTCTGATTTAAGATGCCTTGCCAGTAGGGTCCAGGTTTTTATATTGTTTAAATAGAACCCTAGTAGATTCTAACAGAGGTGGTGCATTTTGAAAACCTCTGAAATAAGAGGAAGTTGAAAGTCAAGTATTTAGGTTACGGAGGGGTGCACTTGTTCAGTTGATGAGGAAACATAGATTAATAATGCTTAAACTTATGAAACCAAGGAAAAAATTAATAGACAAACAGGTTTAAATCCTGACTCAGGCAGCTTACCTAGTTGTTCAATATAGAGTTCCCGATTCTGAGTGAAAGTCTCCTCACACAGTCTGTAGGAATCTAGTCAGCACCATTAGAGTAGACGTTAGAAACTCAGAAGGAAGGGGTGCCACACATACATACATGACTATCCAGGTAGCACGTTCAATTATCTGTTGTTTACTACCATTCAATTTATCTCTAACCTGTTATTAAAAACCACAGACCTAATAGTTTGACTAAATGTGTTCCACATGCATGGAAAAGACTGTAAGAGATATGCCAGCAAATGAGATCCCTTCTGCATAAATGGATTACGTAAGTCTGTTGTCTGCAAATTTCCATTAAACAGGAATACAAATGTGACTTCCAGAAAGCACCTATGAGCAAAAATGTTTTTGACAGAAAGCAGGGATAGGTTTGACCTCCTAATTAGTTTATCTTTCATTAATTCTAAATTGATTTTCTAGAAGTAAATTCTAAGATCTGAATTTGTTAATCTGACTAACTGCTTAAAATAGCCAAAACATAATTTCTATTCTATAACCTCAGGCCCTGTCAACCCATCTTTTCTCGAATATTCTTTATTTCTATATAGTATCTCCATTCACCCATTGCTCAAGCTCAAAATCTTATATTTCATCCTATGTTGCTCCATTTTCTCACCTCCCATATCAAATCCATCAGGAAGTGATTTTGGTTACACTTACAAAACACATCCTGAACGTCCCCATCCATGGTGTGGTCTGATCTGAGCCATCATCATCCCTCGACTAGAATCCCATGAAAGTCTTCTAAAGGCTTTCAGTCTTAACATCCTTCCAGAATATAAATCAGATATCACTCAAGTGCCAATGGATCTTCAATATCATCCCATGGTAATTTGAAAACGTTAATCGCAACCAACCAAGGTCACTGGCTACTATCTCCATTAACTTTCTTTGTGGCTCAGACAAGTGGCCGTGTGTGTATTGAGAGCAAATCTCTCCAAACAGACTGCCCAACCTTGCATCTTGGCTTTACCACTATCTAGCTTGCACAAGTTAATGAGCCTCCCTTTGCCTCACCTGAAAATAAAGGATAACATGCTATGAATTTCAGAGGGTGTTTGATAGTGCTTTTTATTTTTGAGAACTTCACATTTGACTGTTACTCGGGACTTCGGCACCTGCTAGTTCCTTTAATCATACTGCTTGTTCCAAGCTCTTGGCTTGGTCATTTTATTATTATCAGTTGGTTTCAGTTGGAAGTCAGCTGTTCAGACCTACCTTCCCTCATCTGACCGCTTATTTCTTACCAGTCTCTTTACATCATCAATTATCATGTTCATTTGTTTATTTTCCTGTATGTCTTCACCTAAGTGTTAGGAAACGGAAACTTTGCTTTCCCTAATACTGAAAACAATATTTATAAACATGAATCAAATTTAATGTAAGGCCCTGTTTGGGAAGAACATGATGGTTTGTGGACCTCCTTTAATCTCAGGAAGAACAGTGCCCTCAGTTACTAATCAATAAAACAATTAACAAAATGTCAAAAACACAGTGTTGATATTATTTATAGATATATCTTTATACAGCATTAAAAATAGACGAGATACGTGTCACCTTGAGAATTATGTGTGCCTCTCAGGAAAAAGAAAGAGAGGAAGAAAGTCTCAGTAGGGACAAAGTGAGCTCCAGCATTTTGCATTATTTCCTTAAGTTATATTTGACAAATTTGAAGAAAGAAATAAATATTAAATGTTTTCATTGAAATTATCAATTAACGCTGGGTGGAAAAATTCTTTCCTGAATCCCTTATTCTCTTAAGCCTCCATTTGACCTCATTTGAATATTCATTTCCCCAAGATCATTTGTATGAATGAAATCATTTTATATTTTACACATTAAATACCTCCTGCCTTTCAAAAGGGCTAAAGATTTCTCAGTGGTTAAAAGGCATTATGATATTATAATTAAAATAAGCATCTTTAGAAGAAAAAGATATTGGAAAAAATTATGAAGAAAGAGAGAAATTAGAGGAATTAGTTAATTCAATTATGCACCAAACTTACTACTGAGGATATTACAGATTTTCCTAAACCTTTTGGGCTTCAAAAAAAGTAATTCCTCATAACATACATAAGAATGTATATTTTCTTTGACCTAATGATTTTGAGGACATTATTCTGAGGGAAAACAATCGCTCAAAGTAACAAGGAAAAACATTGTTAGGAGGAGATTAGACTGATGGTGTAATCTTTTATGGTTATTTGATTCACTTTGGAGATCTGGAAATCCACTTTCACTATCCTTCAGGACTTAGCAGATTCTGGAAAAATGGCTTACAGTAACCAAACCTACAGGAAATGGATGAGTGTAATAAAATATTAATTTCATAATTTACAAAAAGAGACATGTTTTCAATGACCTTTTTGTCATTTCCATTGTCCAGTGTCAAAAATGTGTGGTGAGCATGGAAGAAGGACATGATCTTGAAATGCATTTCTTCTAGATCCTGGTAAAACCATATGAATTCACTCTAGCCGAAACCCAGTATGCAGAAACCAGGATTCTTCACTCCCTGGATGCTACTTCGTTAAGTCTCTCAGAGATAGTGCAGAATTAACACTCCCAATTTTTTAATGTTGGAGCTTCCACTTCTCTTTTTAATCATTATTTCTTCTTTTCATCTTAATATACTATACCAAATTTCAGTAACTTCGTAAGAGTCCCTAACATCTTTTTTCCATCATTTTCTCTTCCCTCATCCCCGTATTGCCTGCTCTTCCTTTCTTTTCCTTAGAGATGTATTCTTTGCCTAATATTCTGATTTTAACAATTGAAAGGTCTTTTTAAAAATGCAAAGTAGCAAAATGTCCTTTCTGAATGGAACTGATGTGAAGAACAGTGGAGTTGCTCTTATCATAGAGATATTATCTTGGCAAGTTGAATATGAAATAGTAAGTGAAATTCCCATGCAAATTGTGTGGCACTTTTAGGAATGTTTCCCTGTGATTCAAGCCTCTGGGTTTTAAGATGGGAGATGTGGACAATGTGCTAAAAAAAATTTGATGACTTTAATCTATGGAAGTTGTCAATCAAAATACAGAACTCCAGATAGACAGCCTTAGGCATATCAGCACCCTAATTACAGAAAGTCTAGCCCATCACCAGTGTTTTAACACTTGATTTATTTCCTGTTCAATTTGTTCAATAGAGCCAGAGTTAATTAGTTTTCTGAATGAGTGTTAAAAATATAAAGATCTAGCTTCATTAAGTGGAAGCTATACTTATTATGCACCAGTGACTTGTAAGTCCATGTAAAGGTTAGTAGGGTGAATTTTCAGGTCATTGTATACAAAACAACAGCTTTGAGTTGGCAGTTATGGCTAATAACTAATAAATATCCAAAGACATAATGGCTGGTAAAATAGAGAAAGGTTTGTGAACTAAAAATTCCTCCCAAAACCAAAGGTATGTAAACAGACTGTGTTAAAACATAGCATTTTATTTTTCAAATCTAATGAATTTTATTTTCTTTAGAAAGAGATACTTAGATTTGTCTGATAGCAAAGGAACAAAAAAGTCCAATGTGTCATTGGATATGTAGCAGACTGTGGGTATTTTTATATAATGCTTAGTATTTCTATAATTGCCATTCTTCTACGGTATAGCATTGCATTTAATGTGATATTTTGACACTGTAAGTGACAAATGGGGGACTAAATAAAGAAAGCTAATGTGTATTAGGATAGTTTGGGGCTCCTACACGGACACAAAAATAAATCATAAAGTGGTGATTTTCATCTTACCATTTTCCACAATTAGTGCTTTTTTTAAAAAACTTGAACACCATCATCAGTAATGTACTGTTAAATGTAATTCTCAAGAAATACAGTCATCACCTTGCATTTGAGTCATCATTCAGGGGGCAGCATTTACATTCTTTGTAGAAAAATGAGAGAAATCTGATTGCTTTGGGGGAAGTTTTTTAGAAAACCTGAATATTATCCACTAGTATAGAACTCATACCTCCATACCTCTCCTTAATGTTTCAACCATCCTTACCACTTTCTTTGTTTTATGACTTGGTGAAAAATATAACCAGGTAAGTTGTCTCAAGTAGAAATACTAAAAATCAGAATTGAGTAACTTCTGGCTACTGCGTAAATTGCAAAAGTACATGGTTTAAATTAGGATAACACTCATAGATTTAAGAGGAATATTTTGCACAAAAAATATTAATCTCAAATGTATGTGGGAGAGTTATAAATGTCACCTTGAATGAATGTGGTGAGTTAATTTCGTTTCATTACATAACATGGCATTCTACATTTTAGTAGGTTTATTCTTTAAGACCAAACTAGCCTGTATTTGCAAAACTGGATTTTCAAAACAGGTAACACTTGTATTTGTTTCATAAGGTTGTGATAACTAAGTATCACAAACTAGGTGAGTTAAAACAAAAGACATTTTTTCTCACAGTTCTGGAGGCTAGAAGTCTGAAATTAAGATGTCAGCAGGGTCATGCTTCTTTTAAGACTCAGGGTAGAATCTCTCCTTGCCTCTCCCTGGCTTCTACTGTTGGCTATCAGTTCTTGGCATTCCTTGGCTTACAGCTGCATCACTCCAGTATCTTCCTCTGTCTACACATGTGTTCTCCCTGTATGCCTCCATCTTCATACTGGCATCTTCCTTCTTCATCTTAGGACACCAACCACATAGGATTAGGATCTACGCTAATGACTGCCTCCGAATTTGATTATATCTACAAAGACCCTATTTTCAAATAAGGTCACATTCACAGTTTTCAAGGGTATTTAAAACGTATCTTTTTGGGGACACGATTTATCCAGTAACACCTGTTTGGTGGAAGTGTTTTATATATCATAAGCATTATGTGTTATTTAATTCAAATTTAGTTGTTGTTTTAATGAATAATTAGAAGTCTAAGAGATATATTATTCCATCTCCAAACAGTGTGCTTTTAGATTTGGTAGAAAGTTTTGGCTCACTAAGGAAGTGTTGATATTTATGAGTGCTCTGTTAAGCTAAGCAGCATGGTTGAAAGTCCTTCCTATAATAAAATACTGTGTTTTGTTTATTGATTTGGCTTTAATATAAATATATGTTATAGCAGTGCATATTTTAAAAATGCATTTGCCAGGGCTTTTCAATGCAAATGTTTTTGTCAACATATGGTATTATATAAGTACTAGAGACAAATTATTTGAAGCCTGGTCAAGGATAAACAAGCCACTCAAAGTGAAAGCAGTGTCCAGCACTCATTTACTTGGTTGAGTACATTAATTTCACATACTTCATTAAAAGCAAGAACAAAAATATTTTCTTCCTTAATAATTACTTCAGGGATAGAAGTGTTCACAGAAGTCATACATCCAAGGTCATGGAATTACACACTCTGTGGATCATTCTTTCCCTCTTGTTTATTGCCATTGATCCTAGAGATAATCCCAACCAACTTCTTGTAAATGCAAAATCGCCAGATAGTTTTAAATAGATGAATAGATTGGCAAGAACTCGTTACTTTTGTTAAAACTGTGAAATACATACCTAGTACTTGTGGGCAAAAACAATGGCATTTGGAAAGATAAAATATTACGGTAGTTCCTCCTTATTTGTGGATTTGCTTACTGCAGTTTCAGGTACCTTCTGTCAACTATGGTCTGAGAATATGAAATGGAAAATTTCAGAAATAAAGGATTCGTAAGTTTTAAATGACTGCTATTCTGAGTAGTGTGATGCCTGCCCACTCTTTTCCTCCTGGGACATGAATCATCCCTATGTCTAGCATATACTTGCTGTATATGCCACCTGCTTGCTACTGTAAAGGAGAAAACATAGTACACTTGGCCCTCTGTATCCATGGGTTCTGCATCCATGGATTCAACCACCTTGAGCGGAAAATATATGAAAAAAAAATGGAGGGTTGCGTCTGTACTAAACATGTGCAGACTATTTTCTTGTCATTATTTCCTAAACAGTTTAGTACAACAACTATTTACATAGCATTGACATTGTATCAGGTATTATAAGTAATCCAGAGATGTTTTAAAGTATACAGGAGAATTGTGTAGGATATATATACAAATACTCTACCATTTTATATAAGGAAATTGAGCTTCTTCTGTGCTCAAGTTTAGTTATCTGTGGAGTCCTTAAACCAATCCCCGACAGATGCTGAGGAACAACTGTATAAGTAGGGTTCAGTACTATCCATAGGTTTAGACATCTGCTGGGGATCTTGCATCATATACCAGAATAATTTTTCCATTCTAATTCCTGTGTATATTCTTAGATTTGATTTTCTTAAAATTATTACTTTTTCTTTTCCATTAAATTTTGATAATGCATATAATTTACACATACATATTCACTTAGGCACATTATATATAATGGTAGGAGCAAAATCTTTTATTTGTTGCAAACTATGTTAGAGTTTGATAGGCTTCCAAAATAAAATAATAAGTGTCTTCAAGTAACTTAAATTCTCATCATCTTAACCTACATGTGAAAAGACATAACTATATATGTATAAATGTGAAAATATGCTGAAGCCAAGGTGCAAATCAGAAAATGTACTGAGGCCAAAGGTATTAGAAAAATATACAAATGATTATATCTCAACTCTCAAACTATGGTTTGTTACCATATTTTTTATTCTTGTTTCCTTGTAAGGAATTATAGCACAACAATATGTATTTATTCTGTTTTACAGAGTAGTGGTTTTATATTTTATCTTTTTATTGGCAAACTTGACTATGTGAAATGTATTATGGGTCTTTCTGAAGTTACAGTTTCCTTAATATGAAATTCGAAGTTATTAGCCATTAAAAGTTATAAACTAGCTGATTAATGGGCCTTATTTTTTATTATAATATATGATACATTTATACTAATTGTTTTACTTACTGTTGACTTTGGTTCACTTATTTAATATTTATAAGCTTTAGTTTCCTCCTGGGTTGTTGGAAAGATTAAATCAGATCATTCATGTAAAGCTCTTCATGAGATGTCTGGCATTTAGTAGGCATTGTCTTTGGAGTTATTATTTATCATGCATTTATTGAGCACCTACCATGTGACAAGCACTCTTCACAGTACTAGCAAGTACAGATGTGTAGTACACTCTTTATTAATGAACAGTTCAAGGTTTAATTATCTGGAGAATGCAAGATCATATGGGTTATTTTAAAGAGTGCTCAAAGGCTGTCCTGATGGTTGGAAGGAGATAAGAGAAGGATGTAAAAGTAAGTGAAATTAGTCACTGTGGTTATAAAGGAAGGTAAATTCTAAAATTAGCATGACACCCAATAGTTCCAATGTAGAATAAAAAGAAAATGTATCCAGAATCCTAAAAAATACAAAGATTTTTCCATATGCTATAAGATAAAGATATGAACTTTATTGACTTTTTAGAAAAATAATTAAAGAAGATAATTTTAATGGAAAATATATAAAGGCTGTGCTATAGTCATTTTCATGTAGAAGTTAGAAGACTTTTGATTAAATCACACTGGATCTGGAATAAGAAGCATAAACTGAATTGTACATGAAGAAACCTCAGGTTTTATTGTGGGATGACTGTCAGTCTCAAAGGAGTAAAAGAGGGAATTTTGTGACATTTAGGTTTCTGATTTGATAATATATAAAAGCCAACGGAAAAATGTTAAATGTGTTTAAGCGTGAGAATAAAAAAAAATCCAAGAAGAGAAGAACTAGATTGAGCACATGATATTGAAGTTGAGATATCATAGAAACATGTTGGTTCACTCACAGAGTCAGAATGGCTATTAGAAAGTTGAAAATAACAGATGCTGGCAAGACTGCAAAGCAAAAGAAACACTTACACACTGTTGGTGAGAATGAAAATCAGTTCAGCCACTGTGGAAAGCAGTTTGGAATTTTCTCAAAGAACTAAAAATAGAATTACCATTGGACCCAAAAATTCTATTACTGCATATATACCCAAAGGAAAAAAAGTCATTCTACTGAAAGGCACATGAACTTGAATGTTCATTGCAGTGCTATGCACAATAGCAAAGACATGGAATCAACCTAGGTGCCCATCAGTAGTGGACTGGATAAAGTAAATGTGGTACATATACATCATGGAATATTATGCAGTCATAAAAAAGGAATAATCACGTTTTCTGCAGCAACATAGATGCATCTGGAGGCCAGTATTCTAAGCGAATTAATGCAAAAACAAAACCAAATATCACGTGTTCTCACTTATAAATGAAAGCTAAATCTTGAGTACACAAGGACATAAAGAGGGAAACAATACACAGTGGAGACTACAAAAGAAGGGAGGGAGGGGGAAAGGGCTGAAACACTAATTATTGGGTACTACGTTTACTATCTGAATGATGGGATAAATAGAAGCCCAAGTCTCAGCATCACCCAATATACCCCCATAACAAACCTGTATATGTACCTCCTGGAATCTAAAATAAAAATGTAAATTCAAACTTAAAAAATAATAAAATGGTTTTCCATGGGGAGGAACGGGAGTAGGATTAAGAAAAAAAATGCATTTAAAAAACATATTAGTCCTAAATCTCCCTTTCCTTTATATGTCCCAAAAAACCCGCTCATTCATTGAACTGTAGATTACAAGGCATTATTTTATTCTTATATATTAAAGATGTAGTTTATTTTATTCAATTCTCAGACTCTCTCTAAATGTTCTAGGAGATTTTTGCACCTGAAGTCCATATTTTTGCTATGTCTTTATTTTCTTTTTAAATATGTAACAAGCAGTATATATTTAATAATCTATCCAAAGTCTCTTATGTATGATAGTATTCTTTTTTCATTCTAATATATATTTTTATTAAATTTTTACATTATTTACAAATTTGTGTGCTTCATTATAATAACAAAGCATGTATTACTGATTAGAACATACAAGTATGCTGTGACATGATGGCTGGAAAATGCTGTTCTGGAGAAATTAACACTGGTTAGGCAGGTGAGAAGAGGTGTAGGAAGCCCAAGGCTTATATCCATACACTGAGGCCCCGTAAGTATGACTGCTCTGTCACTCTCTTCTGGCCTGTTACTGAATTGGTCACCTCTCAACACCACACATCAACCTTGGGCCTGACCTCAGCAATGTCACTTTGATCATCTTCCTTCAGGGAATAGTCTAAAGGCAGCTGGGCTAGTTAGTAACCTGACCCTGCTCTCAGTACTCCAGAGTCATCAATATTACCACACAGAGGCCATTGCAGGACAATCGCTGGTGACCCACAGGCTTAGATCCCAGTCACACTAAGAAACAGAGGTGGGACCTCCAGTTTCTCAATCCTTACTTATATTCTTTTTAATATTCATTTTCTTGAGATACTGCCACAAGCTATAGATTTTTCTCTTATACTTTACAAAAATTTTCTTTACATTATGAATCTTCACAATGATAAAAATATTCCATGACTGATGCTCCAGAATCTCCCCCATGATTTATGCAGCTAAATCCTTGTTACAGTATAAAAACTGCAATCTTTATTCGTAGCCTTGAAGTGACTGAAAACAAGGGGTTGTCAGATAGGGCCTTGATCAGAATGTGTCTAAGAAGCTCCATCACATTTGTCAGGTAAGTTTTTGAGGCTGACATTTTCTGGACACAGCAGTTTAACCTAACATTGGTTTGCAAAGCATAATATAGACACTTTGCAAACCACATTAGTTCAAGTATCGATAAAACATTGGCTTTAGGGTTTTTTTTAATTATTATTATTGATTTGACATCAGCTCAGAAGAAAGCAGTAGTATGAAGGTCAATTTTTTCTTAAGGTATTTTGTAGAGACCTGTTCTAATAACAGCTGAGACATTAGAATAGCTAAGCATTTCAGGCTTGTGTGTGGTAATATCCTTTTGCATGAAAAGTTGCCCGAGTTTCTAGCTAACCAAATGTCAAAGCATGTACTTGGGCGGTAAACTAATTGGTAGCAAAACTCATTAAGAATTCTGGTTGCAGTAATAGCTTTTCTTCTATTGCCATTGCCTTTAATGAGAAGCAGAACGACAGAAGCCACATTACAGGTCTGACAATTTGTTCTATTGATTTATTATGCCTGCTCTGCTGCCATCTACATGAAGGGACTACAAAACATTAGTCTGGTATTAGTACATTTGACTTCTACAAATATAGTAAAAAGAGGCTAATACTTAGTTGTGATACCATTGCATGACAGTTTACCTTCTTTTTTACCCCCTAATGGAGTTCACTGGCTAAAACATACATAAGAAATATGTATTCAGAAAACCCTTATCATAGACAATTTTTATTTCGATCGTGGAAATAAAGAAATAGATGCTGCATTTAACAAATTTCCTGAATACATTTTATGTCAAATTTAATTGAATTTCATTTAATGTTCTATTTTTTTCTTTCCTTTATTCCTTTTATAGAATTTTTTTGTAGTTTAATTCTTATAAAAATCAAGAAAGAAAATTTGAATTTAATTTAAAAATAACAGGTAAGATATGTGAAATATCAATACAGATATATTTTTTACATTCCTGTAATCTCTGATTTCAAATCCTAAAATGTTCAATTTTTCATTTAGTTACAATTGCAGTCATTGAAATACAGAAATTTAGACTGTAATCCAAATCTAACCTAAAACATGCATTTCTCATTTATCTTTTTTTTTTGATGTTTTATTCTTAATGAGCATACAATCCAAAGATGTGACTCTGGCAATCACCATTTTACAGAGTTATATTTAGGAGAAAATTGATCATCTCACTGAGAAATCACATTTACTGTTTGGTCAATACTTCTTCAGAAACCTAATGCTGAAGCTCAGTTTCATTATAATTACACTGACTTCTGTAATAAATGTATTTAATGGAACTAGAACTAGAATTCTGGATAGAGTTTCATGTTTATAATGTAACATATAAAATACAAGTTTTATATTTTGTTTCAGGGTACATTTGAATTTTCCAACTTCATATTAATGGACCAGTATCAATTTCTACATCTCTCTAGTGGACATACATAGGAATTGGGTACTGAATGTGATTGTCCCCTGAAAATGAATTCTACCTTCAAATATTTAAGATGAATCAATTTAATAGATTTAAACTACTAATAATAGTTGAGCTTACAGTCTCACATATTACTTGAGATAATACATTTAAAATCATTTTCAATAAACCTTAAGTAAGTTAATAAGTTTGCCAGTGGAAACATTACTTCTCAATAAGATGTCCACCTAGTGATAAGACGTAGCTTACTGGGTGAACATCCAAGCAGTGACTTTATTTAAGTGACTGAAAAGGCATTTAATTTGTTCTTCAGATCTCTCCCTAACATGACAATTGATTTAATATTGTTATCTAGTACAAGTCCTATGCCTAGATTATTTATACTGCCATATGGTTTATTATTATTTTTTTTACTTTAATTTTTAGGTTCAGGGGGACATGAGCAGCTTTGTTATATAGGGAAACTGTATGCTGTGAGGGTTTAGCCTACAGATAATTTAGTCACCCATTTAATAAGCATAATATCCAATAGGTATTTTTTTCTAATCCTCTCCCTCCTCCCACTCTGCACCTTCAAGGAGACGCTCGTATCTTTAGTTCCCCTCCTAGTGTTCATGTGTTTTTGTTGTTTGTCTCACACTTGTAAGACACATGCACTATTTGGTTTTCTGTTTCTGAATTAGTTTGCTTAGGATAATGGCCTCTAGCTCCAGCCTCGTTGTTGCAAAGGACATGATCTCATTCTTTTTATGGATGCAGAGTATTCCATGATGTAGATGTAACACATTTTCTTGCCCAATACACCATTAATGGGCATTTAGGTTGATTCCAGGTCTTTGCTATTGTTGAGTAGTGCTAAAGTGAACATATGTGTGCATGTGTCTTTATGGTAGAATGATTAATATTTCTTTTGGTATATACCCAATAATGGGATTGCTGGGCCAAATGGCAATTCTTTTTTAAGCTCTTTGAGGAATTGTCACACTGCTTTCCACAATGGCTGAACTAATTTGTAACCCTATGAGCAGTGTATAAGCATTCCCTTTTCTCCACAACCTCACCTGCATGTATTATTTTTTGACTTTTTAATAATAGCCATTCTGACTGATGTGAAATGGTATCTCATTGCGGTTTTGATTTGCATTTCTCTAGTGATTAGTGATCACTTCTTTGGTTTCTTACTCACAAAGTAGAATATGTTTCATCACAAGAAGGGGATATTTTGCAGTAATGTGGACTTTTCATCCTGAAAAGTGATTTGACATAATTAATGACAGTGAGTAAAATATAAGCTTAATTTAGCTACCAATGTATATATACATGTATCAAAACTTTATGTTGTACATCATTAATATATACAATTTTTATTTAATTATAAAAATTAAAAACTGAAAATAAGGTACAACTTTTAAAATTTAGCCAGTATCTATAGAAATCAGGCTTTTCTTTGAAATAACAGAAAGCAAAACAAAACTAATAACTAGATTACATCAACGCTTAAAATTCAAATGTGATAATATCATAATAATAATATTTGTATTTGGGAAATCAGACCCATATACCAATATGATAACATAATTAAAACACATTTTAAGTATAGTAATTATATTACTTCATTTTAAACTAAGTCCACTTATCTCCTGTATAAATGGTGTTCATATCATCCATTTGCCTTTGGGAATGGGTTAGCAAAGCAATTCTGATTCAAATCTTTCATGTGGCTGAAGTCAAATTGTGACTGGTACTGAAATAGTGGGGATTCTGTAGCAGCTGGTAGCTTCCTGGGCATCTCTCCGTTTTTATGTAGTCTCAGGACCTCACCATGTAGGCCTTTCTTATGGGCCACTTTTGGCTTTTTATGCCATGGTGGTCCCAAGGATGTCAGCCTGCTTTTATGGCAGCTCAGTCTGCAAGTATGAGTACCCCAACAGAGAATGAGGTGAAAGCTGTATCTCCTTTTATTATTTAGCCTTGAAAGTTCCAAAGTCATTTCTAGCTTAGTCCCAGACGTTATCAGATTTAAGAAAAAGGAGAATGTAGACCCCACTTCTTGAAGGGACAATGTGTCACGATCACATTGTAAGAAGAATAAGTTGGATATGAAATATTGTTGTCACTGTCTTTGAGAAATAAAATTTGCCACGGCATCAGTGAATAGAGCATAGACTCTGAAGCCTATCTTCTTGGGTTCATATCCCACCTCTACCACTAACTACTAACTAATTGTATGACTATGCACAAATCACTTATCCATACTGCCTCTACGTTCTTCTCTCTGAAACAGCAGTATAGTGTTTACTACCTGATATGGTATGGCTCTGTGTCCTCACCAAAATCTCATCTCGAATTGTAATCTGAATTGTAATCCCCATGTGTTGGGCAAGGGACCTCATAAAAGGTGATTAGATCATAGAGGCAGTTCTCACATGTTGTTCTCGTGATAGTGTGTGAGTTCTCATGAGAGCTGATGGTTTTCTAAGTGGCTTTTGCCCCCTTCGCTCCACACTTCTCTCTCCACTCCCCTGTGAAGAGGTGCCTTCTGCCTTGATTGTAAATTTCCTGAGGTCCCCCCCAAGCCATGCAGAACTGTGAGTCAATTAAACCTCTTTCTACATAAATTACCCAGTCTCAGGTATTCCTTCATGTCAACATGAGAACAGACTAATACAGTAAATTGGTACCACAGAAAGTGAAGTGCTGCTATAAAGATACCTGAAAATATGGATGCAACTTTGGAACTGGAGTAACAGGTAGAGGTTAAAACAATTAGAAGGTCTCAGAAAAAAAACAGGAAGATGTGGGAAAATTTGGACCTTCCTGGTGGCTTGTTGAATGACTTTGACCAATTGCTGATACTGATATAAACAAAAAGTTTAGGCTGAGGTGGTCTCAGATTGAGATGAGGAACTTGGGAACTGGAATAAAGGTGATTCTAGCTATACTTTAGCAAAGTGACTGGTGGCATTTTGTCCCCTGCCCTAATGATCTGTGGACCTTTGAATTTGTGAGTGATGATTTAGGGTATCTGGTGGAAGAAATTTCTAAGTAGTAAAGCATTCAAGAGGTGATCCAGATGCTCTTAAAAGCATTCAGTTTTATGTATTCACAAAGAGAGAATTTGGAATTGGAACTCATGTTTAAAAGGGAAGCAAATCATAAAAGTTTGGAAAATTTGCAACCTAATGATGCAATAGAAAAGGAAAACCAATTTTCTGAGGAGAAATTCAAGGCAGCTTCAGAAATTTGCATACAGAATGAGGAGCCAAATGTCACGAAGACAGTGGGGAAAATGTCTCCAGGGCATGTCAGAGGTCTTCATGGCTGTTCTTCCCATCACAGGCCAGAGGCCTAAGAGGAAAAAAAATGGTTTCATGGGTCAGGCCCAGGGCCTTGCTGCTTTGTGCAGTCTTGAGACTTGGTATCCTGCATCCCAGCCATGGCTAAAAGGGGCCAACACAGAGCACAGGCTGTTGCTTCAGAGGGTGCAAGCCCTAAGCCTTGGCAGCTTACACGTGTGGAACCTGCAGGGGCACAAAAGTCAGGAATTATCAAGGTTTGGAAACTTCCACCTACATTTCAGAGGATGTATGGAACTGCTCAGCATGTACAACCTCTGCTAAGGCAGTGCAGAAGGAAGATGTGGGGTTGGAGCCCCCAGACAGAGGCCCCACTGGGACACTGCTTAGTTGAGTTGTAAGAAGAGGGCCACTGTCCTCAAGACCCCAGAATGGTAGATCTATCAATGGCTTGCACTGTGCACCTGGAAAAGCCACAGATATTCAATGCCAGCCCATGAACAGACCTGGGAGGGGGGTTGTACCTTGCAAAGCCACAGGGGTGGGGCTGTCCAAGACCATGGGAGCCCACCTTTTGCATCAGCTTGACCTGGATGTGAGACATGGAGTCAAAAGATTATTTTGGAGCTTTAAGATTTAATTATTTCCTTGTTGGATGGATTTGCAAGGGGCCTGTAGCCCCTTTGTTTTCGGCCAATTTCTCCCATTTGGAATGGGTGTATTTACCCATTGCCTTACCTTCATTGTATCTAGAAAGTACCTAACTTGCTTTTGATTTTACAGGCTCATAGGTGGAAGGGACTTGCCTTGTCTCAGATGAGACTATGGACTTGAACTTTTGAGCTAATCCTGAAATGAGTTATGACCCTGGGGGGCTATTAGGAAGGTATAACTGTGTTTTGAAATGTGAGTAAGATGAGATTTGGGAGGGGCAAGAGTCACAATGATACGGTCTGGCTCTGTGTATGCATCCAAATCTCATCTTGAATTGTAATCCCACTGTGTTGGAGGAGGGGACTTGTGGGAGGTGATTAGATCATGGAGGTTGTATCCCCATGCTGTCCTTGTGATGGTGAGTGAGTTCTCATGAGAACTGATGGTTTTATAAGGGGTTTTTCTGCACTTCACTCTGCGCTTCTCTTTCCTGCCACCTTGTGAAGAAGTGCCATTCACCATGATTGTAAGTTTCGTGAGGCCTCCAAAGTCATGCAGAACTGTGAGACAACCAAATTTCTCTTCTTCATAAATTACCCAGTCTTGAGTATTTCTTCATGGCCTAAGTAATGAGGAGCCAAATGCTAATCACCAAGACTGTGGGGAAAATGTCTCTAGGGCATGAGAACGGACTAATACGCTACCCAATAGTATTTTTTTGAAGATTACGTGAGATAGTATGTGTAAAAATGCCATGAAAAATACCTGACACAGTAAGTATGATTTAGTGCCGGCTATTATTATTATGAAGGTTGAAAGTATACAAATATGTAAGAGTCCATGGGCTTCTTAATAATAGGTAATGTTATCAACACACAGCTGCAGGGTCAGCAGGCTTTTAAATATCTTTTCTTCAAAGGATGCCCATAACCATTTGATACCATCTCTCAAAAGTGTGCTGGGAACCACCTTGATTCTTATACTTCTTAACAATCATTGTTTACACAGGCAACAATGCTGCCTGCAGAAGAATTGTGTCTCTGATTGTGAAACCAGTTGTCATCTATTTTGCTCCCAATTCACACTTATTCAAACAACAATGAAAGAATTGATTATGAGGAGTAGGAGGAAGCAAGGCATCATGATTTAGTCTGTGACTCAGAAAATACATTTTCAATCTGTGAAAACAAAGTCATGATTTAAATGAAATCCATGTGGTTATCAAAATGCTCGGACCAATAAACCTTTCTTATTTTCCTGCTTTTATCCCCATGAATTTTTGAGATAATTGCCTTAAATCTTCCTATCTGCTCTTTATTAGGATGTGGAGAGCTGTAACTGTCTTTTGGTTAGTTACCATTCTCTGTCTCTGTGTCTCTGTCTCTGTCTCTCTCTCTGTCTCTCTCTCTGTCTCTCCTTCCCTCCCTCCCTCTCTCTCTCCACACACACACACACACACACACACACACACACACACACACACACAGTCTCCCTCTCCCTCCCTCTCTCTCTCTCTCACACACACTCTCACTCTTACTCTCACTCTTAATTCACTCTTCCACCTCTTTTACTCATTCCTGTGTCATTCTGGGATGGAAAGGATAGAGACTTGAATGTAGCACCCCTTGTTTCTTCTCTGTGACCCTTTCAGGCCTTAGCTAAGGTGAGAGATTTGCTGATGAGGAGATGAAAACAAAGCATCTGTGAGGCCTGAGGCCACAAATTGTACCAAGAGAAATGTGTGAAATTGTAAGGAAAATACTGAAGAAAGGAGATTTATAACTCCCTACCTTACCCCTAACGAAATTTGGAGCATTTTCTAAATACTGCCTTAGGTACTTAACGGACATGAGAGCCATTTCAAGCTTCTGTGTCTGTGTTTGAAACTAGAACTTAGGCAAAAATAATATATAATTTATTGTGAACAGATTAGGAGGCAACGTCCTTAGTTGTAACATGAAAAGTAAAAGTGCTATAATACGAAAGCATTGTCTTCACAATAGCACTGTGTTTTGCATTGTCAACCATACTGGTACATGGTAAATATGAGCAAAAGCCCTTAACGTTCACTTTCCTTATTTTAAAATAATGTTACTGATTTACATGATTAAGAGCATTTTATTAGCTTTCTATTGTTGTATGACAAATTACCACAATTAGTAGGTCAAAACAGTGTTGTCTTATTATCACACATTTCTGTAAATCAGAAGTCCAGTCAGCCTTAATGGATTTTTCTGTTCAGGGTTTCTCTAGACTAAAAGCACGGTGTCAGCTAGGCTGTGATCAGGAGCTCAGTATCCTCTTTCAAGCTCACGTGGTCCTGAATTCATTTTCTCAGTTGAAATTGATTCTGAGGCCCCCTTACTTTCTGTTTCCTTGCTGGTTATCAGCCAGGGGTCGCTGTTGATCCTACAGGCTACCCATTTTCTTCTCATGTGACCCTCTCCATCTTTAAAGCCACCAATATGCGTTGATCCTTCCCATGCTGTGGATCTGTGTGACTCCAGTGTCTCTGACCCAGATTTAAAGGATTCGTATGATTACTTCAGGCCTACCTAGATAATCCTCTGTCTTAAGGTCAACCGATTTGAGGTCTTAATTACATCTGCAAAATCCTTTCACAGCAGTAGCAAGATTAGTATTTGATTGAATAACTAGGAGGAGTTGTATATGCAAAAATGGCCAGAAGTATTGAGGGCTGTCTTAATATTATCCCTATTATGTGAATCAAGTTGGATAAAGCCATAAGGCTATAACACCACTGTAACAAACCTCCTGGAATGTGTAAATGTTCAGGAGGTGTTGTTTGCTATCGCCATCATCACCAATGTCGTTACAATTACCATCATCACTACAAGACAGGGAGCGGTGGCTCCTTCAGTCTACTTTGGCTGAAATGCAACAAAATTGAATAAGACAACTGAGCTATTATTGGTGTTCTTTCTTCATAAAATATTGTTTCTATAAATTATCAGTTTAAGTAGAGATATATGGAAGCAGATACAAATCCATTGCACATTTGCTTAAATTGTACTCAATGAATGCTCAGCTTAAGTGTAAGCACCTTCTCTAGAAAGCTCTAACTCATACTACTTTTCTTTTCTCCACAATTAGGGAATCCTTATATGCTTTTAGCACCATTTGATTTCACTATATTCCATTCTCCAAGTAGTATTTAGACCCGTTAAGGATAGAAATCAATGTCTGTATTTCCTAGGAAATGCCCTGGCAAAACACAGGTGCTCTGGGATTATTTGTTCAATAAAAAAAAAAAGTCAATGGAAATGTGAGAAAAACATATGCTTTCATGTTATGTTATCTAAAATTAAAGCAAATAATTAAAACTATTGATGTAGTGTAATACACAAAATATGTTGATAAATAATGAAAACTATTGATGTAGTATAATACATAAAATATGTTGATAAATTAGAATTGTAGTAGAAATTGTAATAACTCTTGTTATTGCTCTTGTTATCATCCTTACACAGGTGCAAATACAAGCATGTATTTGGCCTAAAGGAAATCCAAAATATGCACCCAGAATGTCCTGCAAGGCAGGCGAGTGGGCTGTGGCAACACAGCATGTAGTAACTGATAATATTTAGATACCCATGAAAGCAGTCTGCATTAGGAAGTAGGGCCTTAGTCATAGATGTTCGGAAGCTGTCCAGGTGCAAGGGATTGACAAGAACAAGAAGGCATCCCAATCCTAAAAACAGAGGAGACTAACAAATGGATTCCAGCAAAGGTAAACGAGTTAAACTTCCATACCAGGATATAGGAATGAGATGCCCAGGTCAGAAATAAGGGTGGACACATGAAGCCTGTGTCTCCTACCTGCAAGTAGAATAGACTCCATATCTGGAGAAAGAAGTAGATTCAGCTGTTAAGTTGAAAACACGCCAGAGTCAGGAAATTCCTAAAATGACACATCAGAGTTAAGATGTCCCCCCATTAGAATATATAAAAGAAAGTAAATGAACTGTTGTACTACACAACTATGCCCCAGTGTAGAACCAGGCTAATTTTGGACATGATAGCTCTGAGACACAAGCAGTATTTTTGCTTTGCAGCTGGGGAAGCTAAGGCACAAATGCAAAAAGAAGCATTTATGATCATTTTGTAAAGCTCTTCATACTAATTAAACAGGAACTGCCGTTCAAACATATTTTTAGACTGGACCACCTGACTTCCTATTCTAACAATATATTATGTAGCAACATGAAGTTTTATCAGTATGTAATTTGAATAACAAAAATATAAAATTAAGTTCTTAATCATTCCCTTTGAAAAAATTTTGCACCCAGATTAATTAAGGACCAAGAACTTTGATTCTTAGCTTAAAGGTTAGGAAAACTTCTAGACACTAGGACAAGTCCACATGGCCTTAGTACAATTCAGAATTAAATCTTACCATGTCTACAAAATGCTGTAGCAATCATTCTTATAGACATATTATAGAGGATATCTTGTTACTTAAAAACGTGTGTGTATACACTTATATACACACACATATATGTGTGTATATATGAATACTAGCATACATATAACTTAGATATGTTTTGATTAATGCACGCTACCTACTTCATCACTTTTATACATAATAATGCTTAAAACTAATATTTTCATAGTGTTTATTGAACCACAGTAGAATTATTATTATAGTGTTGACAGTGGAAGGATGTGGATATAGAAGGATTAATAAATCAAGGATCATCCTTCAATCTCCTCTTTACTGTCTATTCAGCTATTTTTTGTCTTCTAAGCATTATCTTAATACATTCTAAACCTGAGTTAATGTAACATTATGGAGAGAATAGGGGTCATGGTAGTGTTGTTGGCGGTTTCAGTTTTATGCGTCAAAGGATTTATTTGAGAAACTCTAGTTGGGAGGAAACTAACTGAAAAGTAATTTGCCAAAAGGGACAGATCTGTGATTATGTATTTTAAAAAATTCTGGTTCCTATTAGAAACTCTAAGATATTACTTTGTTTCATTAAGATGTCATAATGATGGTAATATTTACTGATCATTCTATTGCAGATATGTGTTATTAACAAAATCACAAAGTATGTAAAACAGAAAAAGGCTTAGTAATATGAATACATTTTTGTAGGTCAGAACAGTAGGCATCTGCAGTGAAAAGCCCTTGGGATATTCAAATATGAAAAGAAACAGAAAGGCACTTATGTGGCTTATATCTCTGCCTACTTACATCTCTGACTGCCTATGTAATGATTTTTTTTTTTTAAAGCACAATGTTTTGTAACAGATAGCTTGGGGACAAAGAACTGCAGCGTTAAGTAATTCATGACTGATGCCTCACAGCCCAGTAAAAGAATAGCAAGCCTTATGGAAGATGGGTCAAGTCCAGACTGGTTTTTCACTGTTTCTTTCACTCCTTTTTTGATGGATATCAAATATCCACAAAATTCAAGGCTGTCTTCATCATTATCATCATGATTAGTTATTTCAATTTTCCTTTCATTTTTAGTAAATTTTAACAACTTACCATTATAAATATAAAACTATTTACTTAAAGTGTTAAATATATTAAATAGCTTTTTTTGGCGTTATATATTCTAAAGGTATGTACAACCATAAAAACTATGCCGCATTTTTTTAAAGGCAAAAGTACTTTTGAGAGTAGTAGCACTGAAAAACATAAAAAATGTGGTTTCCAATTTTTAAAATAATATATAAGCTAAAATCCCTCCTTACCCAAAATATGAATATAATAAGAAAATGATAATTACTTGCTTTTAGGATGATTGGGGTGGCCAAGTAGAATAACATTTACATTTAGAAAATTATTCTAATGTCATAAAAGTGTCTTTTTTAGATTACTGTAGTAGAGGGCGTAAAATGCATTTGTACTACAAAACATTTATGTTTCATACTTATCAACTAACCATAGTATTCTTTAACCAAACTAACCGTGACTAATTACTCTTCTCTCATGGTGTACATAGCTTTAAACAATTTTTATTGGAAAAAATGTAGTCTTATATTCTTTTTGCTGTCTTGTCAGTATGAACACAGATTAAGGACCTTCAGGCTTTTGAGCATGGAAGTGAAATGATTCACCTTGCAGAAGGTTCTTTGATTCTGCATTTAAATGTTACTACTCATATGCGGAATGAACTACAAACATAGGCTAATAGTATGATATGGGTGCATCAAAAGGACCACTCTTCATTGAGATATTTTTACTAATTGTGGCATGAGATAATGTCTCCTGTGAACTAAAAGACTGCAAATTAATGCAGGAACAGAAAAACAAATAGCACATGTTCTCAGTTATAAGTGAGTGCTAAACAACAAGAATACATGGACACAAAGATGGGAACAAGAGATAGCTGGGCTGACTTGAGAGGAGAAGGTAGGAGGAGGGTGAGGGTTGAAAAACTACCTATCAGGTGGTATGCTCATTACCTGGGTAACAAAATCATTTGTATACTAAACCCCAATGACATGCAACTTATCCATGTAACAAAACTACACATATACCTCCTGAACCTAAAATAAAAGTTGAAAAAAGGAAAATAAAATGGCTGAAGTGCCCTTTACAAATGCATGTATTCTTATCTGAAAAAAAATCAACATAATATATAAATTATATATGCATATATTATACACACACACACATTTATATATAAAATACACACACATACACACACACCCCACCATACTGACACAGTATCAGTTATCAGGCTATTTTGTTTTGTTCTTTCTTAGGCTCAATTATGTTACAATGTGGTGTGTTGGGTTAATGCATATGGGGTATGATCAGTGAAAGTGAATTTGGCATTTGGCATTTCCCAGGGAGGCTCTGACAGTTCAGAGACCAGCAGTAAAAAGGAAAAACACATATATTTGGGAGAGGCCTGGTACTTGCTAAGTGCTTTAAAAAATGTTTTTGGGATGAAAAGGGTTGAATCTTGATGATCAGTTATTTTTTTCTTATAGCCGCACTTACTTAAGCTTCTCTCACCTCTTGCCAGTTAAAGACTTAATGTGATCTTTGGTGGAAAGATGGAGATATAAACAGCTACCTTACTGAGTTATGATGAAAATTAATTGAAATAAGATATATCTCAAATACACCCAGTAAGCTATTAGAATGCCATTATGCAAAGGTGGGAAATTGTGTAGCATTGTTTTTGGCACAGTGTGTCATATCATCTTCAACAAACACTTCCCCTTCATTCCATTTCTTTCTTACTGCCCCAAACTGCTATGTGAAACAGAACTTCCACTTTACTCCTTTTTTGTGGTCAAAAATACATGTTCAGCTACGTATCCTCAAGGATATTTAGTATTTTTTAATTTATTTACAAGGAATTTATTTAAGAATACATCTGAAAATGCTGTATTAAACCAGAAGCTTATTTCTATAAAGACCAGACTACTTTGTTTTATTTTATATTATCACTTATTTGGAAAATTTAGGTGATACTTGTTCCGTATATTTTACATGAAAACATGAAACACAGATAACTGGGAAATTCAAGTGCACTACCAGGATTTTATAGAGTTACAAATAGCTCTCATTAAATACTGGGCAGTCTTCACACCACATGATATATTTTCAAACACAACCATCTTTTCTTACAAACCATTGCTGTGGCATACAACATGTGGGGTAAAATTCCATATTTTGATAGTCTGTCAAAATCAAGTATATAGCCCCTTTCAGAAATAGTCAAAAGTTTTAAGTATAGAGGGCATTTTGTATATCACCAAAATTATAACCACGCTAGGTATTAAGTACTTCTTTCAAATTTCTTAAGTATTTGTGTAGATTCTTTGTCATTATGCACTATATTTATTCTTCCAATTACATAATATTTATATAAAATCACTTACTAATAGTTTTTAATGTACCCTTCAAGAAAAATAGACTCAAAAGTGAGGTTTGTAAATGGAAGAATATGTCTTCTAGGATTAAGAGCAAATTGTGATAATGTAAATCATGCTTGGCAGATAATAGATATTCTGTTAATATTTTTAAATAAGTATATCACTGAAAGATATATGTTGAATGCTACAGGGCATCTATTAAAATTATTACATATTTTTATAATTATATGCTGATTATATAATCTTTTATTATGTAATCTTCAGGCTCTGCCAAGAAAGCCAACTCCTAATTATTTACACTGAAAGAAAAGAGTTAAATAACATGTTTCAAGCTTATTTATTTGTGTTACATTTACATAAAAATAATAATGAAGCCAAAACATGATGATCTCAATAAGTGAAACTATATAAGACTAATTATTTTCTATTTTCTAGGAAATGGAATTTTAAGTCCTATTTACTCTTAGAGAACACTATTCATATTTTCATTTCACAAATGAGGAAACACAATTGATTGGGGTCAGATTACTCAGTTAAAAGTGACAAAACTGAGACTCACACCCATTCTGTCTTATTCCATCCTTATGCTCTTAACTACTGGACTTCATCACTTGTTCTTTCTTCTTTTTTTCTTCACTCTTTTTGGGGTATCCTAGGATATTAGAAAGACAGTTCCTACATTTCAGCAAAAAAGTACTCAGGCGTACTGAAAAATAAGATGATTGAACTGGAACAAAGTAAACAAGCCAAAGAATATAGCATATTATCTATTGCTCAGATACATACTCTGCAGCAAGAAGAAAGAGGCAAAATGTAAAAAATGATTTTCAGGGGAAGAACAAATTATAAGTTGCATTGATCTGGAGCAGGTATACACACATGAGAAAATTGTGGCAAGTAAAACTTGCCATGAAACTGAAGGAAGAGAAATAAAACTGGAACAAAAGTGGCATCAAAACCATCTTTTTCTTCTTACATTAGTGAGCATTGATTTTCTTAAAATATAATTTATATCAGTAGCTTCAAGAAGCCTGCCTCAACTAAAGCAGTTTTTTTTTAAGATGTGCAAGTACTTGTGTATGACAAATACAGCTCTGAGTGTATACAGTCCCCATCAAGTTACTGGCTGAAAAATGTTTTACAGCAGGAGATTTAATCATGGCTTGTAAGTTGACACGCCTCCCTTTTAGTGCTTTTTGTGTTGAGTTTTTGCTGAATTGTAAGCCATATACAGTAAGTCATTCTCTTTTACTCAACCTTTCTTAATAGTGTGATTTTCAATACTGTGAATTCAACATTCCTGTTATATAGTTGAGACCTATGTACATAATTAGAAGGTAGTGTAGAAAAGATGCAAAGAAAAACTTAATTATGTTTTTCTTTTCTTTTTCTATCTTCCTTTTTTTCTTTTCTCTCTTTTTTTTTTTTTTTTTTTTTTAGGGAGCATCTCGTTCTGTCACTCAAGCTGGAGTGCAGTCGATCTCGGCTCACTGCAACCTCCACTTCTTCGGTTCAAGCAATTCTCCTGCCTCAGCCTCCCGAATAGCTGGGATTACAGGCACCAGCCACCATGCCCAGCTAATTTTTGTATTTTTACTAGAGACAGGGTTTCACCATGTTGGCCAGGCTGGTCTCAAAACCCCTGATTTGCCCACCTCAGCTTCCCAAAGTGCTGGGATTACAGGCATTAGCCACCGCTCCCAGACTAAATATGTTTTTCTTAATTTCCAGCAGAATTTGTCAGATTTACCAAAACTCACTGATGAAGCAGCCCTGAGGGATATACTGTGTTGAAAAAACATCATCATATATTTGTGTCTATAACTTTCTAAAACTTGTTAAGAACCACTCTGGTTGGTACTCTATGATGTAATCTTGCCCATATTTCAAATTGCTAATGGTCTGCTAATTTGCAGAGCTTCCACTATTCTGATTCTGTGTTGTTTTTTATAGCATTTGATGAAATTTCAAATATTTTTAGAGAAAAAAACATTAAGAAAATGTTTGATCTATTAGTTAATTCTCATCCAGTCAGGCAGAAATCTGTTACTTTTAAAATTTTGCGCTAGATAAAAGTTGTTCACCAATAAAATGTACAAATGCTTCAGTAGCTTGAAATACAGCTGGCTAACATGCCATAGAAAACATCATTTTTCTTTTGGAAAAAAAAAACAGTTATTTGATAATTATAAAGTTGTTCCTAATGGCCAACACTTTGGAGCTTGGCTGGGCTGCATTTGCTTGGTTCTGCCACCTGTTGTGACATCATGCAGGTACGAGAACACTTAATCTTAGTTTCCCCATCCGTGAAATGGGTAATATTGTGCTACCTAGGGTTATTGTGAAAATCAAATGAGATAACGTGTGTAGAATTATTGACTGTCTATCATATAGTGAGGGCTCCGTAAATTGAGCTTTATTAATGTCGTACTATAAAGATTTCAGTTTGTCTTAGTAGTACCAAAACTCTCTATTCCTTAATTATGACTATTTTATAATTTTGTTTTAGTATTCTATATATTTAATGCCTTTTCAGGCAAACAAATACTGTTTGTTCCTAGCTTGGTAGCATGCTGAATTTGAATCATAACACAGTACTGAAATTGTCATCATGTAGGTAAACTGCCATAGCCCATTGCCATCTGAACTGCTCTTATTAAAATACATGGCATTAATGCCCCTATAATTCAAAGATAACACTACATTCGTTGATGATTATCATCTTTTTTATGAGGTAACATCTGGAAAAAACAGTGTGTGTGCACCAGGAACAAAAATACTGTCTGCATATAACCATTAAAAAAAATAAGGATTTGATTTGGTTTGTGGCTTCATGTGCAATTTGCAAAGCAGGTTTATATTTTTGAATTAACTTTTTAAAATTATGAAATATTTTTAACATATTGAAAAAATGCACAATAATATAACATACCCCCATAGGCTCCCCAACTACATTTACTTAATATTAAAATTTTATTTTGAAAACATAAAAGATTAGATTACAGTTTTGTTGAAACTTTGTTTTCACATCTCCTTATCCTGATTGCCCTCCTGAGAAGTAATTATTTTACCTAAGTTGATAAGTTCCTGTTTATATTTTTATTCTTTTACTGCATTTGCAGGCATTTCTAAATGTAGTATTCCTTAATCATTGAGGCATTTGTGTCTTACTTATATCACATGTACCCCCTAAATATGTACACATAGTACGGATCAACAGATAAAACCTGACCATACACAATGACATACATATTCCTACATTTACTTGTTCATTTTATACATTTTACTTTTGGGATTTAGATTTTTATCTGAAATCTGTTTATAAATAGTGTGCAGTAGGTTTCAGATTTTCCTTTTTCCCACAATAAGCTTGCTGTACCAACGTATTTACTGTCCCAACATAGCACATTGCTTCACCACTGGTTTCTAATGTCTACACTGTTGTACAGCAAGTTCATGTAGGCATGAATCTGTTTCCGAGCATTCTCTTCTTTTGTGTTTATCCCTAAATAAAATTAAACATATTGATCATCAAAGCTTTGTAATACCTTGATATTGAGTGGAAGAAACTGTATTACTGGTTTTAAGCTTAACTGTTTTCTTGGACCCTCTTGGCTCTTCATACCTGTCTATGAATTTCAGTAAAGATACACACAGGTAAAGACAAACCACAAACCTTTTAGAATTTTAATTGAAATTGCATTGTATTCACAAATTAATTTGGAAAAGGCTGATATCTTTCTGATAGTCTTCCTATTCGGAGCATGCTATGTTTCTTCATTCAAAATATGCTATATTAAGTTAATTTATATTTTTACAGCTCCTAGCTAACCTACAGATGTGGAGAAGAGGGGCTTGAAAGTTTTTTGTTTTGTTTTGTTTTCTATTTCGTAGTTGTCATTGTGACTTTTCAGCAGCAACAATGAAAGTAAGGTGATAGGATTGATATTTTCCAAGTTTCAAAAGTAAAAAAACTATCACTATACAATGATATACTCTATATTTCTTATACAATTTCAAATTCAGTCTTTTAAAAATGAGAGCCAAGTTATTAAAGGAAAACTAATTGATATATCTACCACCAGTTACTCATTAAAGAAAATTTTGAAATGATATAAAAATAAAAAGTGATTTCAGGTAGAAATTATGAATTTGAAGAATAAATATGAGGACCAAAATATGCTTTTAAAACACAAATTTTATTATGTAGAAAAACTAATATATGATTAAAAATAATATGCAATTAAATATAAATATAAATTAATATAAAAACTAGTAGCATATGCCTCAAAAGAGAGGAGATGGAAATAAAATGTTCTAATGTTATAATCTCTTATTTTTTATAAAGTAGGTACAGATTTCAACCTTAGACTTCAGACATTGATAAATTAAGTACACTAATTAAAATTTAATTGCCAAATTAAGATTTTAGTAAGCTAGAGAGACAAGGAATAGAAACAGAGTATAATTTTTAAACTAGCAGAAAACAAAACCTTGAAAGAGAAGAAAAGAAATATTTCACAAATTTAAGAAAGAGGAAGGAAACAGACCATGAAGGACAAAAAAAAAAGGATGATCGGAATTAAATTCAAATATATCAACAATTATAATGGTTATAAATGAACTAAATTGAAAGATATAAAGTAAAAGGAAATATACATACATATCAAATATGTATATATCAGGGGAAATTTTTAAAAAGAAAACACAATTCATTTTGTTAGTATCTGAGCAGTATGAGAATAACGCCAAAAAAAAAATCTGCTAGAGACAGATTTTTTTTATAATGATGAAAGTTTCAGTACACCGGTAAGTTGTAATAATTTTCATTTGTATTTTTCATCTGCACCCAGCAACTGCAGAATCACATTCTTTTCATTTTTTTTTTGTAATTGTATTTAAATGAAATTTTCTTCTTATTTTTTTTTTTTCTTTTGAAAGAAAGAAAAAGAGAGGAAAGAAAGTGAGAGTGAAAGAAAGAAAAAAAAGAATGTAAGAGAGAAAGAAAGAGGAAGAGAAAGAGGGAGAGAGAACGGGATTCTTGTTCTATTGCCCAGGCTAGAATGCAGTCTAGAAATGGGTATTAAAAACCTCTTTTTTGCCAATAATTGTGCTTAACAATGGAGACAGGAAGGAATAAGGGATGAAAATAACAAACAAGCAGCCAATCAGTGTTTTACTTAAACCTGTGAAATGCTATGGAATTGCTGAGGAGTGATTTACTTCCAATTATGTGGTCACTTTTAAAATAGGTGTAATGTGATACTGAGAAAAATGTATGTTTTGTGGATTTGGGGTGGAGAGTTCTGTAAATATTTGTTAAGTTTACTTGTTCCAGATGTGAGTTCAAGTCCTGGATATCCTTGTTAATTTTCTATCTCGTTGATCTAATATTGACAGTATCATGTTAAAGTCTCCCACTATTATTGTGTGCGAGTCTAAGTCTCTTTGTAAGTCATGAAGAACCTGCCTTATGTATCTGGGTGTTCCTGTATTGGGTGCGTATACATTTAGGATTGTTAGCTCTTCTTGTTGCATTAATCCTTTCACCACCATGTAATGTCTCTCTTTGTTTCTTACGGTCTTTGTTGCTTTAAAGTCTGTTTTATCAGAGACGAAAATTGCAGCTTCTGTTTGTTTTTTTTTTTCTCTCCATTTGGTTGGTATGTCTTCCTCCATCTCTCTGAGTCTTTGAGTATCCTTGTATGTGAGTTGCGTCTAGATACTGATGGATTTTAGCTTTTTAACCAATTTGCCTGTCTGTGTCTTTTGATTGGGGCATTTAGGCCATTTAAATTTAGGATTAATATTGATATATGTGAGTTTGATACTGTCATTTAATGCTAGCTGGCTGTTTTGCCCATTAGTTGATGTAGAGTCTTCATTATGGTGATG